>VYZT01062709.1:0-25951 GCA_013400735.1 Pomatostomus ruficeps | reverse complement strand
GGCTAGCCAGCCGCACCCATCTCAGAGCCAACTCTTTGTCCCTTCTTAATCATCCACCCATTAAGGTTTCCCAGCAACTAATCACTTGCCCATTATCCCCCCAGCAACTAGAATGGGAAAAAATTCCAAGACAGAGAGACAAACAAAAAAAGAAAAAGTATCCCAAACCCTGACAACTACTAGTTTGAAAATGAGAGATTTTCATACATGGTCAACATCTTAAAAGTCTGCTGTTAGGACTATAGGGAGATAATTTCTTAATATAAAATTCATATTTGGAAGGTATAAATATTGGTGTAATTATTTTGTCAGACAAATTCTCTCCACTGGATAGAACTCAAAATTTTTGTCTGAGACCAAGAAGAGCCTTCAGTGCTGATGCCAATGCACCCATCAGCATTACTGCCCATGCAGCCGTGGGCCAGACACGATACACATCATGCAAGGACTCCAGTCCCTCCAGTAAAACCACTGCAACCGCTGTCACTTCCTTTTTCTTTCAGCTCCTGCATACAAAGTTTCAGTAGAGCCACTCTGCTGTTGCACACTTGGCAAGGCAATACCATGGAATTATTTATTTTCCAGGTTCATTTGCTGTGACGCTTTGCCCTTTTTGAGTGAGCACTAATGACTCCACCAGCAACAGATAGCTGGGCAGACAGCTAGGCAAAAAGTGCCTCCTAAAGAGGGCTGTGAGCAAAGAATGAACAATCCTGCTTTTTCAGAAGAGGAAGTCAAGCCAGCTGAAAGCCGGGGAAAGCAGTATGAGCTCATTTCTCCACTCCAAACATATCCAGAAGCAAACGTGAAACCTGGTCCTGAACTGTTGCTGGAGGTTCATTAACTGAACATGGCTGTTCGAGTGATCAGCAGGCAAATGTGTCCGTGGTTCTGATGTGGACAGTGTCCACATGCCTGGGTTAGCAGGTAAGGTACAGCAGGTGGGCTCATTCCAGGGGGCTGGAAACAGCTGTGTGCTGAGGCAGGAAGGCAGCACAGCACCATTCACCACCAGCTCTTACCTGGAGAGAAGGAAGGTAAGACCAGGATGAGCGTTTTCAAAATGCCTCAGCATGGAGCTCACCCTGCCCTTGCTGACATCACCAGCACGAGGTCCCAGTGTTGAGGAGGGAGCACCTAGATGTGCATGGAGCACTTGTGAAACACAAGCAGATGTCCCGTAGGTCTCCCTTATCTCCAGAATGACAGAGATGCGCTGCTCTGAACTTACCTGCTGAATTTCAGGTTGCTCCCAGGGAACGGACACTGCGCTCAACTGAATTTAAGGTTCCAAAATTTCCTTTGAAGATACAACCACATCACCCACCCAGATCTGAATTTCAGTCTCAAAGGACCTCACTTCTTTGCTGGCAGGAAGTAACCATGTTCTACCTGCCTACAGAATCACTGCTATGACTTGATTTGTTGTAAAAGACATAACTGTATGCTGCATGGACAGTCATGAAAAACATCAGAACGGTCTTTATTTCTTCATGAGGGAATACAATTTACCATTTGTGCATAATGCAATCACCTCAAAGTCATGCCAATAAAAGAGAAACCTTTACAAACAATCTACATCTTTAGAGATTATCATATAGCCAGAACTGTACGTCTCTTACGGTTTGTGAAACTTAAAAAACAGCATCCCCCACAGCCTTCAGGAGAAAAGCTCTAACATGAGCCCACACAACGACTGCCTATGGTAGGACTGCAACATGCCCTTACTGCTTTGAATTAGCAGAACAAACTATGATGGGGTTTAATTTCAGTTGGTTCCTAATCCACACACTGGAATACTGACCACTTCACAGTCCTTCTCATTAATGCATACTAATCATCAAGTGAACCAGTTTATCTTTTATTCAGGAAAAACATATGAACTGTAATAGAAATTAACAGGAAAAATTAGCTCAAATATACAGATAGTGTTGTCCAATTAGCCATTAAAGTAACAGCTGAACATTAACATGGGGTTTTTTTGGTTTTTTTTTTCTCCAAAGTAAACAAACTGAACTCTTTGCAGGAATTTTTCATTCCAAAAGCTAAGATGCATTCAGGTACAGTGAAATTCAACTTTATTGGAAAACAGTAGACAGCTGCAGTTAAGTCCCTGTTGATTATAATCCCTGTCATCTTCCCAGCAATGCTGCATCAAATTTAGTCCTTAAAATATATTGCAAAGTAGACCCAGACATTCCAAATCTGCAGTCATTCTTTCCTTAAAGTCAATTCACAGAACTGCTGAAAAAGTAGACATTTCTATCTAACAGTACAAAAGAGTTTGTATAGAAGATACTTCTCTTATACAGATATATTACAGAGCTCTAGACAGGCCCGGCAGGCTCTTCTGTAAGAGAAATTACAAAAGTCAGTTAGTTTCATTGAAGTCTTGTATCTTATTACAACTATGAGCAGTTTGTGTTCTATTTTCCAGTTCTTTAGGCCTAGATTCAGCAAGCACGCAGAAGCTGAATATTCCTCTCAATAAATGTGAGATTAAATGTGTGCTTGAGTGGTCTCTGTCAGAATTTGGAACAAATATTTATTTTCATATAAATTCAGTGGATGGCCTAAAGCGTCCAAAACTCTGAACCATTTCTGCAGCATCAAACTGTGCAGCCATTGCTCAGACAACACTTCTGTGACCTTTAATTGACAAGTGAGATGGTTTTTTATATCTCACTGGCTGCAGTGCTTCCCACGACAAAGTAAAGTTTTTCTTTAGGATATTTTATCCTGCCACATTCAGTTTTATGACAAATACCTCCAACACAGACTTCACTGATTTAGTAAGACCACCAGTGCTGTGCCTGTAGTGCTCAGGGCACAGACAGCTGGGATGCTGATTTGTCAGTTCCTGCAGCTTTCCACCACACCATGTCATGGTCCTGAACAGCCCTCTGTGTCCTGGGCTGCACGGATGGGGGGCCATGGCCAAGGCTGTCCCTCGCCTCCAAAAACTTTGATGGTGCCAGGAATGAAACCCACAGGCTCCAGGCTCCCCTAGCCAATGCTTCATCTAACTTTATACCAATCAAATCAAATTGCTGAAGTATCAAACACTGCATAATAAGGAAAATATTTGGGTTTTAGTATTACCAAAAAACCAAAATGGGAAGAAGAGCTACCATTTTCTTTGAATGAAGCAGAGAGACTCCAAACCACGTGGGCCAGCATTTTAGATTTGGTGCTGTGATAGAATTGCTATCACTGTTCTCCACCACCACCAAAATGTAGATTTTAGGAACAAGTGAAGTTAAAAATAGAGTAGCAGAAAGATTTGGACATTCGTGCATTGCAAATTAAACTAGGCTTTTCATAAAAGTTACCAGAAAACTTTTAAAGGAGGTTGGCTTGTCATCACAGGTAATAGCTTTACTGAGTGTCCCAAGCTCAGACAATACCACAATCATAGTGGAGATCTTTCCTGCTCAATGACAATTTAGAAATATATGGGTGTTACCAAGAATAATAATAATGCTTTTTTCACACAGCTATGTCAGAGCTTTTCATAAACACCAATTCCCTCAGCTTTCAGTCGCTCTGCTTCTGAGGTGTGTGATTACCACCATACATTTTTATTTTTAGGCCACATTTTTCTGGGACTGACTGCCTAACAAATTTGAACACAGTGTGCTTTATATTGAAGTGCAAAACATGCAAAACATCTGACATTTTGTATGGGAGAACTAAGACACATAAAATAATTCACAACTAAAGTACTGGAACCATTAGTATTATACTTCATTATACTGACATTTAGTATTATACTTCATCTCCCCTTTTCCTTGCCAAAAATATAAAAATATTATCCCTTGACAGGTGCTGACTTCAAGAAACATTAAATTCTTTTACCCAGGATTGATGAGGTCTATGACACCAGGTCTGGATCTTGCTTTATTTGAAGATTTTCTTTTGTTTCTGTGTTATCTGTTAAAAAAGTAGTAGTGAATGAAAAAAAGTGGAACTTGCCCACCAATTTTGTTACTGCTGGACTTAGGTAAAATTTATAAAAACACGAAAAGCATTCATTATCTTTTTAAACTATTAATGATAAATAAAGAAATATTTACAGCAATCTGATTCTCTGGAAATCACCATTTCCACTGCAATGTAAAGCAGCTTAGGATCTTAGAGCACTCTAGTCCTTAATGAATGTAAATAAAATTGGCATTAGTAGGACTGCTTCCCTCTCAACTAGATACAGACTTCTGCATTATTCTGTTTCAGTCTGTCCAAAACAAATTTTAACCCTAGCTAATTTTCAAAGCACAGTATCACTCAGGAAGGCATTATGATACATTAAAAAAAAAAAAAAAAAAGTTGGCTAAAGCACTCATCACCTTTTGACACAGTTTTATTAATTGCAAGGACGCCTGGAGGTAAATCAAAGGAATCTCGTGTCTATATAGTTCTGTCCATGTGCCCCAGAGCCTGATTCTGCTCTTTTACAGAGAATATGATGTTGGAAAGAAATTGGTTTTTCCCTGAAGTTGTGAGAGTAATTCATCACTACAAAGCCAAGCTGTTTCACTACATTATCATTTTACACCTTCCAGTCTAGTTCTGAAATGATTTTGGGTTCTTCAGCCACTGTATGCCTTTTTACAAAAACACTTCTGCAGTTATAGTGTCTGAAGCTAGTTTTGGATGACAAATCCAAAATTACACTTTTGTATCTCTTCCAAACCATCCCATTGAAGGCCCACAGCTAAATTTCCTCCACGACAGTGTTCAGGAACAACTGTCTTTCTCCTTCATCGTCTAGCTTCAGCAATCCCACAGAGTTTTGGCATGATAAAGACATCTGATGTTCCAGCCTTCATAACTGTGAGCTTAAAATCTGCAGCTCAGCTCTGCTGTGAATCTAATGTTTGCCTTCTTTCTCTCTTGATTGCTGCAACAGGGCTGGTCCATACTCCAAGAAAGACTGACTTAAAACCCATGGAGTGAACCTGTAATTCAGCTTGGAACACTCATTCTGGTTGAGAATGTTGGCTTGGCTTAGAGTTCAGTGACATGATAGGGAAACTGAAGCAATGGCAACTGAAAAAGGAACTTAAAAATATTTTTTGATAATAACTGAAGACAAACACTTACCTCCTAGAGATATTTCTATATGGCTTGGTTCAGCTGGCTCTTAAATGAAAAAAATACAGTCAAATGAATATGAATATAGTTTCAACAAGATGAATCAGATTAGGGAAATTGAGTTTTGCCTGAAAAAAGCACCTCATTTTTTCTTTAACGATCAGACTCATATCTCTCTGTCTAAGATAAATTTGTTTAATTTTCTATAGTCTGCAACAAAATATAAAAAAACTCAAACATTTATTACATTCAACTATGTAAGACTTTCTCTTCCAAGAATGGTTCACTGTGGTAGACATATCACCAAGATCCAGCACAACATAACGTGCACTTGCACAGAATACTCCAAATTTGGAACAGCTTAAAGAGTCACTACTTCTCCAAAGCATTGTCTTTGATGGCAAATATGTATACTCTGGGGCAGAGTGGGAAGGTGCATAACAGAGGACAAGAAGTATGTTTTAATTCCATGCTGAGTTTTCTACTCTCTCTGCATGGATTGTAGATGAACATGTTCTGGGAAAACGATTTAACCTTTTTAACACTACAGTTATTAAAGACTGACAGACTACAGCAAGCTCACAGACCATCAGCAGCTGATCTCTCTCCCACACCTCGACATGTAAACAGAGGAGCCAGCAGTTTCCTTTATAATGATTTTCATCATTGAAGCGTCCCTTACTCTTAAAATGTTTATCAGACGTTTTCTCTTAGTTTCCCAGTTTCTTTGTGTAATGATTTAGTCAGTCAATTGCAAATGTTTCCCTGCATTACACCAACTTGAGATACACGTTTTTAAAAGGTATATAAGCATTTAGAAGCTGTACTGGATCAAAGCAAAGTTGCCCAACTACATTTGCTTTAGTTAATTCATAGCACAAAGCAAAGTTCTCCCTTCAGACTAAGATAGGTGATGTGTAGGCAGTCCCAGACTCAGTCTAGCAGGAGTTACAGAGCTTGGCAGCAGCAGAAATTCCATCCAGAGCCCACTGCCAGCTGTGCAGGCAAACTTCCCTTGGCTGAATATGCAGGCATGCAGACATTTGAGTTAAGCAGGCATCAATAAATGGATACTGAATTGGCTATACACAGCCACTGCTAATCTTTCTTTCCCACTCACTCATCATCTGCAAAACTCAAATCAAGGAACACGCCAATGACACAGCCCGAAGAAAGTAAAGGCACTTTCTATTAAATTATTAATGTTTAACAGCTATAAAAGTGCTGCAGACCATTTGTCAAAATGAAATGGCCCATCATGAGCAGCATATACCTAGGACATGACTACTAATGACATCTGCCAGTAAGATGCACAACTCCACAGCCCACCCCTCCTGCAAGGACACGTGTCACACTCTGCTTCACCTGTGGCTGCTGCTGGTGCTGTTAGTGCTCCTTCTGCTTCTGCTTCAGCTTCAGCTTGTTCCATCAGATCTAATATTAGACATGACCACTGTTTTACTTCACAATGAAAATGGTTCACAAGGACAACCTTTTAATCTGCAAATCCTGAAACTTGTCACATGAACAGGTTACTAACACTTGTGATTGAGAGGCAGTTCCATTTTTTCTGTTACAGGAAAAACATTCCCTATCTGGCCTGCAAGCACCAAAAATTTCCTCTTAAGTTTCCACATGCTCTTCTACAGAAGAATGAAGTATCATACTTACAAGCAGTAGGCTCAGAGCCTTTCAATTGTTCACCTTGGTATCCACCAACATCAGATCATTTTGATCATAATTAATGGACATAGATAATGCCCAAACCTCACATGGGCCATGACCAATCTGCTCCCCCAGTCCCAAGACAGGCTGACAACTCTGCTGAACTGACAACAGTTCAAGGGATTCTTTCATTTCTAACTGAAGTCCCTGGAAATCCTATTACACATTTACTCGCCTGGAAGGCTGCCCCTTGCAAAGAGACCTCTCTTCCTCCTAAGAAGTGTGTTCAGGTCTGGTGTGCAGGTCAGTGGGAGTTACTGGCTACAAAATCTTCGTGGGAACACCTCATACTTGCAGTGCACAGACCTCAGCTTGTTAGCTGGAACACACTGCTGGCTGAATGTACTTGAACAAACACTGGGTCACTAAAGCTCAAGCTGGGTAAGGCGAAATTCATGACAGGTTATTTGGCCTCTGAATTTCTAATCTGACATTGCCTCACAAAGAACATGACACAAGGGACACTGTAGCGACAGTGCTTTGTGGTTTGTTTTCTCTTCTAAATTACATCTAACAACCAGGTCACAATTATTTTAGCAACCAAAAATACTGTACCTTTCCCTCCCACTACCCCAAACAATTTCACTGTCAGGGCCAAATTGGCCATGGCACTCCAGCTAACTACACTCTGCCTCTCTAAACAGGTAAGAGTTTAAGCAGAAAGAAGAATTTTTCACTAGAACGGGGTTGTGCAGCTACTGGAAAGCTCTTGCTTACTAACTGCTACTGTGATGGATCTAAACCTACAATGTAGGAACTCTCATCGTGTCTGTTGCTCAGTCAGGATCCTAAATTTCTTTGGGACTCTGCAGCTGAAAAAATCAGTGTCTTGCATTTTCATATCAAGCCAATGCTAATCTTATGCTGTTTAAACGTAAATTTATCCCCCTGCCCTCAAGTTTACTGTACACACATATTTAATCAGGAAATCTTAATGAGAAATACACAGACAAGATTTATACAGAGGTCTTAACAACTTGGGGCCTCCGCCACTAAGACACAATGTAGAAAAGGAATCTTGGTAGGTTACAAAAATACATTTGTCATCAGTGTCTCATAAATACTTACAATTGTTAATCACAAGTCCTGGAAATGGTCTGGAAAAAAAATAAAATTACTGATTCTAAAATACACTGCATGGTGTTTCCTCCCAATGCAACCTCCCCATACCTTCTATAACAGAGGTCATGCTAAAAAATGAAAAGAAAGTCAAATAAAACAGAAGGAATAGCAGCTCTTGGGCACTTTGGTTGTTCAAAAGTAGCATTTTGAAAAGTAATATACATGGGAAGAGCTAAACCCTTCCATCAGTCACTGCTACTTAGCAAGGGGTCATCTCTTTTTCAGGGTTCATTTCAAAAACACACATCAAAGTCCTTTTGGTTAGAATACATCATGATTAAGGGTTGAGAATTCAGACCCCTTAGTAAAATAAATTTAAGAAATTTCTCTTTCTAAACTGAAGCTTTTACACTCCTGCGAAGTCATCTATGATTTGAGACGTTACAGAAAATGATACATTTTTATTTTCAACTCCTCCTTGGAATGACTCAAAAGTTTATTCTGCTTCATGCATACAAATTAACATTGTATATATGTGTATATATGTTTATGGAGATATAAACATACAAAGGAAATTCCCTTATACTGTAATTGGACAATACTGTATTTTTAAATATTGAGTCGAAACCAGTAAGCTCTGGACTTGTCTCAAAACTTGATATTATGACTGGGAGAGCAAGGCCCAGAAAACTATAGGACTTTGTGGCACATTATGATTAGGTTTCAACTCAAAAGACAGCTTGCTAGAATATGCAGTACTAATAATATGCCCTTTGTCATACTAAATTGGACATGTCCTCCTTCATTCATGCTAGAACATCTGGGCTTCGCTTGACCTGATATGTTGTTACCCAAAAAGAGCCAACACCTGTTTAAGATGTACTACAACTTCTATTCTTTTACATTTATTCCAGCTATGGGGCTGTGCTCACAATCTAATTGATGGCAACTACATACCTAATGACAGTAAACTTGATACACTCTGCTGAGTCCAAAATCTTCCTCATGGAGCTGACTTCCAGATAACTGGGCGCTTTAAATGTCACACCTGGAGGCAATCCATCCACCAACACACAGCCAGGGTTGTTAGTGATTTTTCTGTACGGAACTTTCACAGGAAAATCCATACCAGTGGCTTCACCTAAGCGAGAGAGGTCATGTTTATTTTCAAGCCCACAGCATTTATGATTACTCTGAAGAAAAAGTTCTCAGATAATTAAGAAACAAAATGCAAACCATGCTTTCTATCAGCTCTGAAACTATGAAAATTCACTTGACAATTAAACGATTACAGTGTTAGAAATGAGGTTCTGGATTACACTCATGAACATTATTATGACAGCATTAGTCACAACTCCAACCCTGACAGTTCAGCATATGAAGAACACAGATTCTGCTCTCAGAAAAAGGTATAGAACAGGATAATAAAAGGAGATAGCTACATGAAGGAAAACAAAGCGTTTCCTGCAATGCTATGAAAAGCAATTCAACGCAGCGCAAATGAAGGAATTTCAGATAAGGAAACCCAGGTCATTGCTACTGTACAATGCAAAGTAGAAAAACCAAACAAAACTATACACAGCAAAAAGGTTAAATTGCATTTTTAAAATTACTCTAATCCCAATTATTAAGAAGTCAGGATTATGAAGCCCTGAGAAGAACCATGGTCTGCCAGTAAAATAAATACTTCATCCATGTCGACGTAGGAAACAGGAAAAGAGAAGGGGAACTATGAAGCAATCTAGACTCTTAGGACTTTATTATTCAAAACACCAAACTGCCTACATCACTTACAAGAGAGTCTTTTTGAAGACAAAGCACGGCATTCATATACAATTCTCAAATTTGTTCATTTTAATGACCATATATATAATTCACTGTGAGTGAACATTCATTCAGTAACTTCAGCATGAACATTAATTGCATCCACACCGATGTAAAAATGGGGAGTAAGAAGCAATTACCAAATTTCTGGCTAAAAAGATCATTTACTTGCTCTCTCAATTGTCTGGCTTTTTCTGCTTTTGGCAGCTGCTCACTTTCATCACCTGGAAGAAATTGTTAGAATAGCATGAGCATTAAGCACAAATTTTCCCCCCTGAAGCTTGTTTATCCCTGCATGTTTACTCAAAGCTGGTATACCCAAGAGCTTCTAAACACACACTGTCTGTTGTTCCTCATTTTAGCAGTAACACAGAATTGTAGGAATACAAAACAGATGGTTGCTAAGAAATTAGAGAATCCTAGAATGGTTTGGTTTGGAAGAGACCTTAAAGATCATCCAGTTCCAAACCCCTGCCACAGGCAGGGACACTTTCCACTAGACCAGGTTGCTCCAAGCCCCATTCAACCTGGCCCTGAACACTTCCAACGATGAATCTAAGTTTACTGTCTAGAGATGATTTTGTGAAGTAATTTAAACCAACAAATTGTATTTGACTTTCTTATGGAACATAGAATGGTATGTAAAGGTAAAAGCAAAGTCATTATTCAATAGATGGCCATAGCATGCAACATTCCTCATGGTTTCTGGGGAATTCCAATGGATGTAATATGTGCCTGAGAAAGCAGTAATCAGTGTTAAGACAAAGCAGTTCAGCCTACGTGGTCATTCAATTCAGTCCAAGTACTGACATCTGGAAGTTGCCAAGAACTGCAAATCAATATTTATTTTATTGCATCAGAAAAATGTGGATACTTCTTAACGGGTGGTTGGACTAAGAATATTCTAGAGATGTCACTGATGAGATATTAATGGGTGTTAGATAATATTTAACATCTCAGCAAAACCAAAAAGGCAACTTTTGTTCTTTGTTGACTGTACTTCTATTTCAGCGAACCAGTTTGACTGTAGGAAAAAACTTCACCAAACTGAACAAATATCATGAAGAATATAACACAAGTAGTATGATGTGAAACCAGCCAGTATACACACCTGTTATGGTTACTTGAATGATGTTTAGGTCTTCAACACCTTCACTTATGTTCTCTACTGTGCTCTTTGTGGTCCTTGCTGTATTGGGTTTACTGGATGAATTATTTTTTCCTAAGAGGATTAATTTATAAAACATTTATAGAGAGCTCAAAATCCCCAGTCTCATCTATAAAGAAAATACTGCAAAACAACAAATATTGGCAAAGTTTTCACAGAGGACCTAGTTCCAGTTTCAAAATGGGAGCATTTATTCCATGACCTACCCACCTGATACAATTTTCTACTGGCTGGCTATGTGCACTCCTGTCTCTGGTGCATGTGTCATTTAGATGATCTACATATTATGAGCAAATAATTTATCTCTAGACCTGCATAACTCCTGTGAATCCTACATTACTGGCTACGTTTTGATTGAAGGTAGTAAAGAATACATAAGAGGCACAATTATTTGCGAATAACTTAAAAAAATTACTACTCCCTTGTTAGAGCTATACTTTAACTGGTAAGTGCTTGTCCCATCTTAGACATAAACAAGCAAGCAAATAAACCAAGCAACTGTGATGCAGAATAAATCTTTCAGGAATTTATTAACACCATGCTGGTCTCATAATTAATATTTAACCCTTGAAATAAACCGTTATCTAGAAAGTTAAGCAGTTGCAAAACTCACTTTGGGGGCTTGAACCTTCTTTGACAGCTGCCTCAAGCTTCTCAGGCCTGCAAACAGATTGAACATTTCACATACAATAATAAAATTATAACATCAACATTAAAGAAAATCCCATTTTCTGAAAACGGTAACAAAATTATATCCTCTCAGCCAAACAGACAGTCAAGAATGCAATGACTGAGAGGCTCCATAACTTCAGAGAATCAGAGAATTCCAGACTGGTTTGGGTTGGAAGGAACCTAAAGCCCATCCAGTTCCATGCCCCTGCCATGGGCAGGGACACCTCCCACTATCCCATGTTGCTCCAAATCCCATCCAACCTGGCCTTGAACACTTCCAGGGATGGGGCAGCCACAGCTTCTCTGGGCACCCTGTGCCAGGACATCACCACTCTCACAGTGAAAATATCTCCCAAACATCTAATTTAACTCTGCCCTCTGTCTGTTTACAGCCATTCTCCCTTGTTCTATCACTACCTGTCCTTGTAACTTCTTTTGCCACTGTTTCTGCACTGGCACAGGAGTAGCTAAACCTGGTCTAGGCAAGAGAAAGATAATTCTTACAGCCCCCATTATATGAATCCCCACTCCTCAACTCTCAGTACACAACCAGCAAGCTTTATGAGTAGCCCATAAGTGCTCCTTGCAGTAGAAACTAAACCAGTGATGTGATAATTGTGATGGGTTAAGAAATACGGACTTGCCCTTCCTCTCACAACAGGCTCTAAGTCTTTCAGAACAAAGAGATTATTGCATCTTGCTCCACCTGCACAAGAGCTTTCCGACCATTTCCTAAAGTACTAAAAATATTCCAGCGTGTATTTTACAGAGTAATTTAGCAACTTGACATCACAATTTCATTTTTTGGTCTACATTTCAATTCTCACAGAACAGATTATCAAAGACATATGGGAGCCTTACTTCTTAACAATGAATTTTATTTTGGATTTATTTCTCAGGATCTTCTCTAGTCTTGGAATCCCAAAAGTTGAAGGTTGGCGGAAGGGCACGCCCTCAGGTAGTCCTTCCACATAGAAATCGTCTGGGAAGGATTCAAACAGTCCATACGGCACCTTCACTGGCTCACTGCGTCCCAGCGCTTCCCCTGCAATGCAACAGAGCAAAGAAGGTCCCAGTTAGGTAACTGATGTGTACGGAAATAGAATACCTCTGGTATAAATGGAATGGAGTAGCTGGCACATACATACTTGATCAGGTAGAACCAGCAGGCTTTGCCTTTTTTGGTGACAGCTATGAGTATGCAGGAAGAAAATTAACAGTTTCAAACATAATTCATTCTGTTGGAGTAAATCTCACCATAATTTGCTGAAAAGTAGTAATTTGCAGCCAGGTCATGCCCCTGGCTTGGTGTGCATACAAGACTATCCCATCTGTGTGCCACAATGCATTCTGCTGCCATCTCTTCTAGAGAACAGCACCAAGGGCAGGTGAGATTCGTGCTCTTGTTCAAAAACCCGCACTCAGAAGAGTAACGAGAAGCCATTACTTCCAGAAGTCCTTAGTTGCCTAACATCCTGCACTAGAAGAAGTGCTGGAATATGATGGAGCACATTTCTCCAGATATCACCTGTAACCCGTAACCCATTTTGAGTCATGCAGAGTCATACAAAGTCCCATTTATAAGCAGAGTGATGAAAGCTTAAAATGATGTGCCAGTATGTGGAATCACTCTGTCTGTGGGTCATTAAAAAAGCTGTAATCCAACTACAACTTCTCCATTTTCAAACCCAAATAAAATAACTAGTGGAAATGTGACACTGGATTGCCAGTACATGAGGATGAACTCAGATGGGAGACTGTACAGTACACAAGGATTGCAGGACCTCTGGAATAAACATATGAACACCTCTCATACATCTAACTGCATGTTCAAAAGAAAGGCATCTCAGTAAAAAAAGAATCAATAAACATACCGCATTTTTCGTTAAAAAGATTTTCAACTTTCTGCTTTAAGTCAGTAATTTTGGCATTCCACGCCTCTGCCAGGAGGAAATTGGAAAAATTAGATCAACACTCACACAATGAATCAGTCTTTAAATAATATTTTAATAAATGTTTAATAAATAATTATCCTTGATAACTGATTTACTATGGTAGTAAAATGTGCAAAATGGCTTTCATTCCACAAAACTATATCCACATCAATCCTCATTTTCCTGAAGTTTTGAAACATACTGCCACTAGATAAAGCAAGGGTGATTAAAACTGAAATTAATCCAAGAGTGATCCAAATTTACAGCATCAGACAGCACAAAATTTAGTCATCAGAACCAGCACCCAAAACAGTGGCAGAAAGTTCCTCATATGTTCAGTGGCATAGCCCTGAAACACGTCTCTCTCCTGAGAATGTCTAGCACAGTTTCTACTTCAGTGGTGACATTAAATATCCATTTAGACAGGCATTTTGTTTCTGCCAGCCATCAGAGCAACTACTAAACTGGTTTACTTGTGGCTGCACTAAGTGGGCCACGGCTGGCCTACAAAACTGAAACCTCAGTCCAAAGTTTAAAAAAGTTGCAGATAACAAAAAGCTCCGAGATCTAACAACAACAGGCAAGTCCAAGAAAACTACACAACTCTGAATACAAATACCACCCATGCCAAATCAGTATCTCATTCATTCTCAATTAGCTCAGTAGGAGTAAATAATTCATTTCTTATACATTTTATGACCATAGAGCTAAAAAGAAAGCATAGGGGACAAAAATGTTAAAGCAAATAACAAATTCCTATATGAACATAAGCAAATATACTCAATGTAAGGATGCAGAAAAAAGGTTTACTGAGACACAGAACTACTTACAGTTACTTTGAATGCAGTCATTCATCTCACTTCACAATGAACAATTTTTCTGGAGTGCAAACTGACCCTGCTTAAGGGTCAGTTTGCACTCCAGAAAAAGCATTTAAATCCTTTCTGGTCCCTACATCCCACCTAAGTATCTCTGCACAGCAATGTCGATATTTCAGATTTGTGGAGCGCTTGTGAAATTTATGCACAGTATCATATCTCAGCTGGGTTTATGCACTTGGTGGTACTTTGCATCAGAAAAGGCCTTCAAGGGTCTGCAGCATTGTGCAGTAACAGACCAGCAAAAATCTAAACCTGACTCTGCACCTGAATCAGGTAGATCTGTTGGATCTGTACTGCATTTGTACAGCATACTCCATACATCATCTGTGAATTCTCTAATGCAGATTACTCCACATAAGGAAGAACTGAATGTACACAAAAGCAAGAACTTCAGTCATTCACCAACTGTACAACAGAACATGAATTCCAAAGATCAGTTATGTAATTAGGATGTTCCATAACAACATTAAAGGAATGCATGTGTGCTAATTCCCCCACCACTTACCAAAGGAAAACTCTCTTCCTTGTGACCTTGAATTGGAGCCACTGTTTTGAGAATTAGCTTGAGCATCTGTTTGTGTTTTTTTAGGACCTATGAAGAGACATTACATATATAATGCAGAGAGCAGAAGCAAGACATCATACAAAAAGAACAATGCATCAAACTTGATCACTAGAGAAATCTTCAATTCTGAATCAAGAGCATAATTTTTAAATAGCCTTTAAGAAGTTCTAGAGTTGTGTTTAAGCATTTAATACTACTGATCACATCTGTCATTTCTCCGCTCAGGACTACATATAATAATGTATATATACATAAATATGTGTGTGTGTGTGTGTGTGTGTGTGTGTATATATATGTATATATACATATGGGTATATAAACATAAATATGTATATATAATGAGCCCAAGTAAGCTGTCAAACTCCAACATTTCACCTAAGCATCATCTACACAGTATTCAGTTTGTTTCAGAAATGAAAAATAAAACTGCTTCTATACTGAAGTGTATCTGGAGCTCCGAAGTGGAACAGAGTTTGCTACATGAGGAGTATGTTACTTATGGGCAATGAAAGCTCAGAAGAACAGAAAGCATCAGAAGAATAAAACAAAAGAACATCAGAAGAATATTTAAGGATATTTCTTCCATACTGTCATCAACCGTAACTTCAATCTCTGGGACACTTGAACTGTCTTCAGGACTTCGTGACCTTTTGGAACTCCTTGGACTAGTTGCTGGAAGCCAGAAGAACACAAGGTGTAAAGCACAAATCCCACACAGCTAACAAAAACCCAGCTATATTCTGAGAATTCCAACAGACTGAACTCAGTAAAGTCTGCACAGTAAAACCTGATGCTCACAACCTTAAAAAGTAGGTTTAGTGCTCTTGAAAAAGGCACACCGAGATTTTCCACTAATTCAGAATAGAAGACTTTGTTTTTTCTAAGCGTGAAGGAGAGTTTTGGTATGTTTTATTATCTAAATAATAAAAAAATTACTAACATCTCGATTTTCAACAGACAAAAGATTTTTTATTCTTTTCTTATAAAACACCATTATTATTTACTGCAGTTTACAGCTGTCAGTTAAATATGGTTGAAGCCCCTAAAACTGAAATAAAAGTTGTCAAAATCGAGTAAATTCCATTTTCTGTACTAGAATAGTTAAGTAAAAAAGGCAGATACATTAATGGTTTGAGTGTCTTTCTCAAATAATAGCATATTTAGAGGCTACTATGCTAGATCATCTTAAATAATGCCTTTTATTTACAACATCTGTATTTTCCAACCACAAAGATCTCTCACGGTCTGCTAGGGAAGCTGAAAGGAAGTATTTACAAATTGATGGCAGCAAATAATACTTAATTGTTTACCTGTTCTCTTTAATTTATTAGCCAGTCTTGGAGGCAAATGGGAAGCGAGAAGCTCAGGCCTAGAAGTTGTACAGAACAAATCCAATCAATTGTGAGACAAATAATACAGCAAAATGTTACAAAATTTCCTGGAATTCAGTTGAGTTCCAATCCACATAATATCAGCTCTCTACAATGAAATTCTCTTAGAAGCATAGATGACTCTCCATCTACTATAACCACAAAAAAGCCAGAAAACATAAAGCTCTATTTTCTATCCTGCAATTTTCTTATGGGTTTATTTCAAGCAAAAACAAAAACAGAAAAAGGAAAAAAAAAAAAGAAGGAAAAATGCTTCCAGGTACAAGACCATTTCCCCCCCCCAACTGCTGATGCATGAAACACACAATTTATACACCCACAGAAATTCAATGAGGAATGTATGTCCTTGTATGAGATAAAACATACGTGCAAAATATTCTTTGTTTCATGGAAGCAGAATTTAGGTAGCATTTAAAGCCTAGAGTTGCTGCGAATGTAGTCAAGTAACTTGAAAATCAGAGGTAAAAAGAACTGAATCCCAAACTTACTTCTTAATAACAAATTTGATTTTGCTGCTCGCACGGACAATTCTCTCAAGGCGTGGAATTCCAAACCATGTGGGACTCCGGAAGGGGACTCCTTCTGGCAGGCCTTCAACGATCAAGGACTCGGGGTTTGATTCAAATGCAGAATAGGGAACTTTCACTGTCTCCGAAAGCCCCAGAGCTTGGGCTGAAAATGAAGATTAAATGATACACTACACACTTAAATGGGTGGAATTTTATCTCAAGTGATTTTAAGAATCTTGTCTTACAGAAGCTCTGCTACTCAAAGCTAACAAACCCCCCCCCCAAAATAGAAATATTTGAATAGATTTAAACAGACTCCCTAGTATTTTCTGTGGAGTTACTGCAAATGGGGACTTGGCCCATCTTCTTACAGATAATATCTAATACAGGCCTGCAGTGCCTAATGTTTTCTTTTGAGAACTTCTTTTTATCCCAGAGCTTTTGTGCATCATGTCTTGTCACATAAATGGAAAAATTACGGCCTAGGATGCTGTTATAAAAACATTTCTGTCAGTTACAGGAAAGAGCAAGTAAACCATAGGTAAGATGAGTCAAGACTTCCATAGCTGTCTTAGTATACTTCTGCTGCTTAAGTAAATAACAGAGGAGTTTTAAAATGCAGGAGCATTACAGAACAGTTCATTATGCATTTAACTTACCAAACTTAATATTAAATACATCTTCTACTTGCTTTCTTAGCTTTGTAATCTTGGCATTCCAATCTTCCTTCGCTGAAAACCAGAAATAGGTATGTCAGAGAATCACCCAGCTCTAGATAGAGAGGTACATTTGAATATAGTTCTTTCCACGTAAGAACTTGAAAACTAACAACACAATCACATCTGAGAAGACAGGGACACACAATGAATAATGATTCTTCAGAGCAGCTTAACTGGCACACGTAATTCCCTCTACATAATGAAAGATCTGTTTAAATGTAGTTACAAATTTTAAACACTGACCCAAATAGAACAACTGTTCATCACAACTGACAAATAACAATTAACCGCTACTGAGCCAAAACAATTCTGAGCTGGGAAAGGCATGCAGGGAAGAGGCTATACAGAAATGTTTTGTTTCCAAGTAATATTTTTGATTCATAAATTACCTATTTTGCTTATTTCTAGCAAAAGAACAGCAAGCACCAAGACACTTCAGTTCAGGAAACTGATTCTTCTCCCTGTTAAAGGCACTTCATGCTTTCAAGAAGTCCCTACAATTCATTACCAACAGAGACCTGAAAGAGCCCAGGGTCAGCTGTGAAATGCCAAAGGACTTCAGAGCTTTGACTCAGGCCAGGACAGCAACTTTAGTTCTCTAGCGCTCTGAAGGGAACCCAGTCTAGCTATTCAAAGGCAGCTGAACTGCACAAAGATTTCACGACTCAGGAAGCCATTCACATTCACAGTGATCAGTTTACTTCTTTCAGCCCTCATGAAAAGTATGCCAGCACACTCATCATACAAGGGTTACTTCTTGAAAAATGCTGCCTTGATCTAGATGTGTTTCCCCATCAAATCCTTCCATTCCCCCTTGGAAACAGCACCTGTCTTACCTGGGATGTTCGACCTGGGCTGAGTAGGATCGCCTGAATTGAGAGTTAGCAGCTCTGGCCTGCAACCAGGACACAAATAACCTGCTTATTCTTGACATAAATTAAATACTACTACCTATTTATGACATGAATTGAAGAGTTTGAACTTTTCTATTAAGTTTTTCACACTTGTCAACATGCCACAGATACGCAAAAGATATTTTGAAATACTTGTCTGGATTGCAAATACCAACTTAATGATGCAGAATATTTAATTTGCCTATTTGGTAACTAGAGACCAAATGCTTCACAAGTTAATGAAACCAAGTGCTTGATTACACATAGGATGTTTATTTAGACTCTTTCTTAAAAAACCCTCCACGTTTAGACTTACCTTTTGATCACAAACTTTATTCTGCTGCCCACTTCAATTATTTGTTCAAGGCAAGGGATTCCATACCAGGAGGGACTCTTAAAGGGGATGTTCTCTGGCAGCCCTTCAACATAGAGGTCATTTGGATGAACTTCAAATTTCTTGTATGGAACAGTTCTGGGCTCAGTGCTCCCCAAGGCGTTGGCTGTGGGAACAAAATATATCCAGTAACTGGACAGACTGGCCAATCAACCTTCATTAAAAGTGAGTTGATACCAATTCCTCAGGCAGTTGCAACTGTGATCTTAAAATTTGGTACAAGGCAGGACATCTAAATCAAACAGAACCCAAGTCTCAGCACATCAAAAATGCAAAAAAGTTCCCATATTGTACGAAGTTGCTGTTGGGCAGTCATACTACCAGACTGGAGATTACTGGACTGCTCACTGGGACATAATACATTTGTTTTACCTAAAGTTGTTAATCTACTACAGAGCATCAAGAAAAACTTTGTTCTAGCTCTTACGAAGTTGACCATTTTTTCATATTGGACAGAACATAAAAATTCACCCAGAAATGTTTTAATACTAATTATGATGATATTGCAGTGGATATAAATATACGTAAACAGCTGTTTTATTCACCATCAAAGGAAAAAAATCCAAATAGGAAGGAATTGACACCAATTGGAAGAGCTGTATATGTAAGACTTATAATTCTTCTTAAACTATGAATTTACCTTGTATAAACAGTAAATTAAAACATTCTTTCTCACTCAACTGTCAGGATTTTAAGTAATTGAAACAAAAACCTGAACAGAGGTCTCACTCACACAGACGTTCAAAGGAAGGAATGAAAGTAACCTTCAAGAAATACAAAGCCATAAAGAAAAGAAAATAATACTGTACTCACCAAACTTTTTACAGAAAAGTTGTTCTACCGTCTTTCTCAGTTTGATGAGTTTGGCATACCACTCCTCTTTCGCTGTATTTGAGATTGACAAAGAACAAAACCAACATTCCCTAATTATTTTGGTTATATTTTTAGTTATTCAGTTTATAGGATGCATAATCACCCTGCATTTTCAGGTAACGCATAAATGCTGCGTGCAAGAAGCATGGATTCAACTCGGAACTAGAAAAAATTATCATAAAAGAATGACAGAATATTAAAACTGAACAAAACTCCATTGAACCAGTGGCATCGCTCTTGCTACAAAATACACACAGTGTATCGGCCCGAAGAACTGCAATGCTTTCATCATCCACCTCCAAACTGCAGAACCCACTTGGAGATGGGAATAGTTTTTCAACAGTTTCATTTCCTGAAGAATTATCTTGATATTCAGTGCAGAATTAGGCATGTGTATGGGATGAAAACTTGCTTTCAAGGGATCAAAGCACATGTAATACAAACCACTTTTTGCTCCTGAAGCTAAAGAAAATTTAAAATCAGAGGAATTGCTTGCAATATATTATTAGGAAAAACAAACTGTAGCCACCACTAAGACTGACAAATAGGAGTATCATACTGCGCTTGTACAACTTACACATTTGAAAACCTACCTCCTGAAGTTGTCTTCTCCACTGGAACATCTGCCAAATGCAGAAGTTCAGGCCTGAAAGATTTAAGATACATTTTTCAACACTGCCAGACACTTTGAGAAGCTAGCCTCCAGTTACAGCCTCAAGTTACTACTCACTGAAGGATCAAAACCAAAACACCTCCCAGGGAACATCATGACCCCCAACACGAAATTCCAATAAACACGAAAGTATCCTAAGAGCTGGCTGGAACCCTATTGATAGAACATTTTCCAGGCTTGATACCTGTATCTGCCGGAGCTGTAACATTTCATGCAAACATACAGGTTCCATTCAATTTACCTCTAAGATACACTTAACCAGAAAAAAAGATCAAAATTAAAAATTTAACCTCTAAAAAAGTACACGTCAAAACAGAACTTCTGTTTCCAAAATACATCTAATTTTATCCACACTTGAACAAAAAAAAAATTAAACATTCTGATATTTCTCAAAGAGCCGAACGAGTTTTTTGGCTGCTCTGGTTACACATTCCAAAATCAATGAACACCGTAAGTTAATTTCTGTTAAAAACTAAGACATATTTGACAAAAGCAGGTGCCAGCATTGCATAAATAATTAAATCTATATATGATGTCTGATTTTAAGTGAGATAAAAGGTAGATTACACCTTTCCCTCTTTTCTAGTTATCTGCAAGCAATAGGATGATTGAAACGGACCGTGTTCCTCTCAAATGTGAACAACCAGCACCTGTGGTAAAGGCAGCACGCACAGGGGCAGGGGCTGGCATTATTCCCAAATCTGAGCCTGACCACTGCAATCAGCAGATTCCCATCCACTTCAAAACTTCTTGGATTAGGCCCTACACCACTGAGCACAGGAAAACGTCAGCTGTTACTCACTGAAGCTTCCTTTAGGCTTCAATCAGTCTCCATCTGAGATCTCCTTCACGTACACTACCTGTCCTACCTCCAGACACACCAAGAGCACACATCCAACCAAACCACAGCAACCAGGAGCTATGTGTTGACCTCCAGCCTGCCCTGGAAATGCTTTATACAAATACTGCCATTAACGGCTTGATACAACATTCCAGCAAGGGGAAAGAAAAAAAGGCATAATCTGAAATGAAGCCAGGATCCTCAGATAGGATCAAATATCCTGACGTCAATGGTAGAGATCTGCACAGTACAAAGAGATCTGTCCCTGACAGGAAGTCCATAAGAATGAAGAGATGTGTCCAGAGATCTCTCCACCACCACTGTAGGTGTTCCACTGGTCTGATAAGCTGAATTTATCAAAGTGATAAACTAAAAACTACTCCTTAGTACTGCAAATGAATATGCCAGTAGAAACCGGTTTGGAATTCCTTGAAGAGAAATGAAGCAAAGTGGAACCAGCAAGAAAACAATGAGTAATGTAGAGACAAAAATGAAAAATTCCTTACTTTCTGATCACAAACTGGATCCGCTCCCTTGCCAGAAGTATCCTCTCCAGCCGGGGAATGCCGTACGTGGATGGGCGCCTGAAGGGAATCCCTTCTGGCAGCCCTACCACAAGTAAGTCTTCCGCATGTGACTGGAAGAGTGGGTATGGGATAGACACTGGACCTTCTTTTTTTATAGCTTCAGCTTAAAGGAAAAAGAAGAATAAAAACATTAGGCTAGCTTGTGGCTCTACTCAATTACCTGTTTGATATCACTCTGATACACATTATAACTGGCATACAGGCAATAACCCCTCAGCACATTGAAACATGCAAGGATTCATGTTGTGAGGGATTGTTTTTGTTTAACAGCAAAATCACTCTGATTCACAGTAAACAAGCTGCAGGCCTGCATACAAATGCAGATCATCCTCTTTTCCCTTTATGGAAACATTTAATAACAGTGACTGCACCTGTTAGAGTGAAGATTCTCACTATTTTGGTTTTGCTTAATAGAGCATTTTGAAAGGTGAAGTTATCTAGACTTAATTATAAACCAAGCATGTTTCAATTCACTAGCTCTGTTATTATTTCAACTACTATTGGCTTACAATCATTAACGCCTTGGGGCACACATGCCTTATTTTCATGAATTCCTAACGTTTTCGTGTATTTTAGAAATCCAAAAAACCACTAACGAAATAAACAATACAAAAGCTGTTTCAGAGCGAATTTTTCAACTCCCGTAAGCAGCGCAGGAGGGCTAGAGCCCGTGGGGCCAGGAGGCTGCTGTTCCTGGGGCTTGGGAGGCCCTCGAAAGGGGGGCATAGGCCACCATTCTGGATTTCCCATTGTTGCCACGGACTTCCAGAGATTTAGCTATTTTCTATCTAATGATTATTTATTCTTACCTTTTGCATGTTGTTTTTTCACTTACACCTACTAGTATTCGTTCCTTATTGCTGGAGATTGGTTAATACCATAAAGGGAGGCAACTCACTCCATAGTGTCTACCTCTTAAACCAACTTAATTTTCTTAAACCAACTTTGCTACATGCAAATGTCAAAATTAAGGCAATTCACTTAAGAATGATGCTCCTTTCTAGAACAATTAAAATACAGTGGATCAGATTCTGAACTGCAAGTTGCTTTCAGAGGGCTGTTTAAATGTCAGATTATAGTCAAACCCCAAACACGTAGTAACTCCAAACCACAAGGTCCATTCTGAAAGCATTTCCACTTTTTGTGGCAAAGGAACATCAGCATTTATTTTTAAATCTTTGCTGATGCTGTTTTAGTTTGTGATATGTGGACACAAAATATATCTAAGGGCAGCATTTGCAGACAAATTCCAAAGTCTAACACATCTTCTGCTTGTTCATTCCAAAAGCCATTAACATATATAATTTTTGCTTTTCTGCAAAACAATCATAACCAAAAATGAACAATCAATGAGTGGCAGCCTCTCTCTAGTGCAATTCTAAAGACTCTTTCACTTAAGGACTCAGTGTAATTGCAGAAAAAAGGACAGCTCTCTCAAATGTGGGTGGCCAAGATATGTGAGCATGCAGGTGCTCCAGGAGACTGAGCACAACAGAAAAATCAAGTTTTGCACTTTGGTGCCAAACACAAACATCTCATTTTGAAATTATTCTGCTCATCAAGAAAGGTATTTTCCCCATTTTTATGCATCTAACAGTATTTAGCCCTCCGGTGCTGTCAGTTCTGGTGTGCTCCTGAGCCACCAACACGATTCATGCCAAAGAGCAGTCTGTCACTCACAGTGCCGAAAGGACTACAGGCAATGGCTTGGGAGGGTGTGTAACACATACCGTATTTTTTTTCAAACAGCCCCTCAACTTCCTTTCTCAAGTCTGTAATGCGCATATTCCATTTGTCTGTAAAGAAAAGAGTCATGTCAGACTACAAACAAAACTGAGAACCTCTTGTAAAATGTGCTACCACTATATGAAATATGCAGTGTGTACTTTTACTGCTCACCTGCAAACAGGTGCCTGCTGAGTACAGTACAGACTACACCTTAGAATGCATGGGTACATTCAGAAAAAAAAGAAAAGTACAGAATAAAATGTTTAAGATTATTTCTCAAACTTGTATATTAAACTAAGTTAAAAAAACCACAATACAAATCAGGTTAAATCAAAACGGGTCTCTCTCTTTGATGGCTCAGTGAGCAGCTCTTACTGCCACCAGGGGTAAATGGAGTTTGTAGTCACTGTTGATAGTTATCTAAATTTGGGTGCTGAAAAGCTTAATTAGTGAAGCTTGATAAAGCTTACAGAAAGTACATGGACTTGTTTTGGTGCAAATCTGTACAACTCCCTGGATTAGGAGGCATCTGCTATCCTCTACCTTAATCTAGCATTTCTCCAAGTCCTGGTGTTGCAAAATATCCCCATAAATCCTGTTTCTGAAAGAACATACAGGTTATCCAAATCCAAACCCATGCTCCGTGGAGAGCTGGACTAAATGGCAGAATTTTTACATCTAATTTTCTGCCTGTAACAAAGCACACTTTTTCACTGTTTTTTGTAGTATCTCCATGCTTTTAGGAAAATCTGTCTCATCTGATAAGGACTTCCAGTATTTTACATAACCCTGATAAGATCGAGATGTTTGAGTTGGAGTATGTCCTGACTGAACAGGTACCTGAAGTGGCCTGACAATAATGAGCTGTGCTCTTAGTTTTGTGGAAACAGGAAAACAAAGTGGAAAGCAAAATATTTTTAACCAGTGTCTGGTAAGATGTTTGATAGAAATTGATAATCTTTGGGAATTGAGATTAGATTTCAAAAAAAATTCTGAGCCAACTATTTGAGGTTAAAAATATGATTGCTGAAAGGAATGTACAATGTCAGTAAAAATCTTTTCCCATGTTTTTTTGCTTTCTTAATAGATTTTATAAAAAGCTCAGAAGCTTTTTATAAAACCTGCTCTTTATTCATTAGAGCAAATGAAGGGTCTTTCTCCAAAACATCTCATATTCATTTAGTGTTTTACCCAGATCTTGCAATACCATAGAGACATGCCACTTTCTCTATGGGAACCTCAAAGCGAACATAAGGGGCAATATCCTCACTACAGTGTAGGAAGCTCAGGAGTAAAGATATCTGAATAACCTGTGAGATGCAGATCACTGTAATCTAACTGCACAGCACCTAGCTCAAAATACAATTTTCTTGAAAACAGCCCAGAGAGAAGATGAACTAAGTCAACTCAGAGAAACACTGAGCAGGTAGGCCCTGGGACAGTCGCAAACTGGTGATTATATATTCCAAGATCAAACAAAACTTTTGTAATCCTAATTTTTTATTCCCTTTCCTCTCCATCTAGAATCAAACTCATTGTTTATTCCCTTCCAAAACTACTGGCCTTCAAAGCTCAGGTGATGTTTTCTAATGAAGGAACATATCTAACAAAAGCTTCTGCAGCAACAGCTCCTCGATATTCTCCTCTAGTAATGCGGTCTTCATGTTCTCCAGATCAAACCAAAAAGAATGATAAATGTTGAATGGCCTATTGGTATCAGTGATCTTTTAAGAACACAGCTCTCAAAATTTCAGTATTTTTGCTAAAATTGTTATCTGTCATGCAAAACACACATTAGAAAGGGTTCAAAAAGAATTTTTCAATTAACTTAGATTTCCAGAATTCAAAATAAACATCTCAAATACTTTGCCAAATGACAAAATCCTGACACCACACAACGTTATAAAAGCAGAGAGATTAATGGGCTATGTGTCCAGAAACCAACACAATCCACAGAATAAAGGAGAGCTACAGGAACGCAAAAAATCCCATGCAAAGCATCTTTAACCAGAGTAACTGAAGAGCGTGGATGCATTTCTGAAGACAACCCAACACAACGGATCATGAAAGAATAGAACTGAAAGATCCCAACTTACTGTGCGCCCTTTAATGTGGTCACATCAAACAACAAAAAACAACAGAGGCAGCCTGTGATGATGATTAGACTCCTGCAATACATCTACACAGAGCCCATGGCTCTTCAATGAACGTTTGCACTGCCATGTCTCACTCCTGCAGCACAAAATTACCCCAAACCTTTCCATAAAACAAAGCAGGGAGACAAAATCATCTTTCATTTCATCTTACCAAAATTGAACCCTTTCGTATTTCTTCTCCCATTATTGGCAGCTTCATTAACTGGCTTGGTCCTCCTCACTCTCTTCTCAGAGGGCACGTAGTCATCGTCATCATCTTAAA
>VYZT01062708.1:95469-106128 GCA_013400735.1 Pomatostomus ruficeps | reverse complement strand
CAAGGCCTTTTCTGCTTTCCATATTGCCCTGCTGGTGAGGAAGGTGGGGGTGCTTGGGAGGCTGGGAGGAGACACAGCCGGGACAGGTGACCTCAACTGAACAAAAGGACATTCTAGACTGTGTAGAGTGGTGGGAAGAAGAAGAAAGGGGCAGGGGACGTGATGGCATTTCTGTCTGCCCATGGGAAGTGGTGAATGAATTTCATCTTTTTTCTTTGCTTGTGTGTGCAGCATTTGCTTTCCTTACTATATTCTCTTTATCTCAACCTATGAGTTTTCTACCTTATACCCTTCTGATTCTCTCCCTGATCCCACTGATGGGAAGTGATTGAGCCACTGCTGGCTGGGGTTAAACCATGACAGATCTAAAATATAATTCTCAATAATATTATTGCATTTATCCACTTCTGGCTAAAACTGGTCTACAAAATACATCAGAAAACATGTTTCAGTAGTTCTTAATGATTAAGGAAGGAAATGCAAGTAGATAGTAAATTCTTAAAGCCTTCCAGTACCTAAAGCAGACTTACAAGGAAGATGGAGAGGGACTTTTTACAAAGGCATGCAGGGAGAGGACAAAGGGCAGTGGCTTTATATTTTAACAGGGTAGGTTTAGAGTAGATTTCAGGAATAAATTCTTTACTGTGAGGGTTGTGATGTACCAGAACAGGTTGCCTACTGAACTTGCGGATGTCCAATTCCTGGAAGTGTTCAAGGCCAGGTTGGAAGGGCCTTTGAGTCACCTGGTCTAGCAAAAGGTGTCCTTGGCCATGGCAGGGAGAGTGGAACTAGATGATCTTAGAGTGCCTTCCGACCCTAGCCATTCTATGAATCTCTGAAACAGGGCTGAAATCCAGTAGGTTAAAATACACTTTTGGTTTGAACATTTGCTTTGAATTGTTTAACTGTTCCCCAGTTTCGCATATTCTAGCACTGGATGCCTAAACAGGCAGACAATGCCAAATCTAAACAAAACATGCATCCTCTCCAAAAATAAGATTTTAATCCCGGTTCTTGTCCTTCAAATGGCAATCTGGATGACGGCAACACCTGGACTTTAAAATGAACTGCATAACACAAGTGTCAGTCTAACACAGATGAGATGCAAAATACAAAGCTTGAGCTTGGCATGAGATCCACTGGAAAATCAGACAACAAAGAAAAGATAAAATGGTGACATGGGGATACAAATGAAAAGCTTACAAGATGCGAAACAAGCCACATAGAAAATAAATTTAAATAAAATATACTGGAGGAAATTGATGCTAAATTTATTTGTATTACACAACTTTCATTTCTTTTGTTTGGTTGGTTTTTTTTAGTTTGTGATTTTGTTGTTTATGTTTTTGTTCTTTTGGGGTTTTTTTCAACTATTGCCAATTGCTTTATACTCATTTGCAGTGGTTAAAATCTATTGTCAAGCAACAATTCAATGCCACTGTGTGTATATTCACTCTATGGCACAAATCCAAGTTAACTGTTTCCTCTTTATCTATAGAACATTAATATCTCTCTGTTCAACAACTTCTGAATTACGATAATGCTATCCATGCCAAATTCCTTCCATTTATCACCAAATCTGTAGGTTTTCATGATAACACTGTGCATTGGGATATAGAGATCTACCAACAAATCACTACATTAGAAATTACGTCAGATATAAACATGTAACCTACAGTCAAAAGAATTAGATTTTAAGAAAACATAGCATGAGGAAACCTGTACATAATTTTGTATGCTTATTCAAATCCAAGCATTGAAACTGTAAAGACTTTTCATTACTGTGCCCTAGCTTACAGAATTTTTAGTTACACATTTCCCTCTAACAGACTCTGTTGCTGAAATAAACTTGTTTATATCATGCAGAATCATATTCAAATCATGTAAGCAACAGTTCTTGCCTTCATTAGGCAATATTCATTTATTCCTAGAACCAATAAACAAATGCAAAATTTAGACTAATAAACAACCTTCTGTTGCATTTTAAAAGCCACAAAGCTTAACACTAAAATTGTGTGAGGTGTTTTCATTGTACTACATGGTGTGATGTTCCTGCTAGAACACAAAAAATGAGAACACATTATGAGGGACAGCAATTCAGCATAATAGAAATGTTGCACCAGAGGGGTAAGTTATGTGACCATTGAAAGAGTAAAGTTATGTCACTTTTTGCTTGTCTTGTGATGCCAGAAGCATGGTAAGAACAAGAAATCAATAACAGGTTCATTAAGTATAAAAGAAGGTACATATCCCAGCTTTGCATCTACAGTGAGTGGTGCAAGAATAGAACATTTAGAAAAGAACCCACCAGCACAGTATTTGTCTTTGGGACACAAAGAGTTGGTGAAGTTTCAGGTGACTATTTCAAGGACTTATAAATGCTATCCATGTATAAAGCTCCATGTATAAAATAGATTAAGTACTGTAATATGGAAGTATATTACCAGTTTCACAGCTGCAGTTGCAATGAGGAATTTTTTTCACAGCTACCACAGATATTTTACATAACCCCTCACAAGTGCTTGCTAAGAGCTAAGAATGCTTTTGGAAAATGGTTGCCATAAAAAGAGCTTAACTGTTAGGATAACTTGAAGATCAAGAACAATTATCACTTCCTAGGAAGGTGAATGAAAGATGGAATAAGAGGTTTCATGTTCCAAATATTTTCGGTGATTAACATAGCTATCTTTGACCACTGCTAAAACACAACGTTCTGTATTTAATTCTAGGGCCTCAATTACCCCTTTTTTTTTTTCCTGCTCTCTTCCTACCAAACCATTAAAATTTATTGAATCCTCTTGACAGTAGAGGAGTCCTCTAATGCATGTGTATGTGCTTCAAACAATTTTCCATCCTCACACAAATATCTAGAAACTATGCAGAGTTTCGAATGACTGATTTACTTCATTGCTTTTTTGAAAAAGCTGCAAGTCAATAGAGAGACGTTGATAAGCTTTAAGTGAAGTAGTTTTTGGTACTCTCATCTCTGGAATCTCACTCTCAGCTCTCCAAGTGATTTTTTATAAATGTCCAAAAGCAATTGCTCTCCTCGCTTAGGAGACTGTTATTCATTACCTCTCCCTAAAACACAACCATGAAAAATCAGCAGAGCTGTACAGCGTAGCAGTACCATTCATCCCTATCAAAATATGCAGTTAACTGAACACAACGTTACATCTGAAGAAACCATCAGATCTAATGAAAACATGCAGCTAAATAACCATCACTGTCTGCTGCCGTTCCTACCATGGCATAGACTCAAACTTGCATGGAAAAGGATCAAGTTCCACACCTTACATTTAAAACTCTAGAGCTGCCCAGTTAGGCATTTCTCCACTGAGTTTTAACAGATGGGAATCTCACTGGAAAATGCTTCAGTATTAAGAGAAAGTTTCCCAAATGCTGACTGTGCTAAAAGCAATTTGATCACTGTCAGAATTTTGCACTAAAATAAAAATGTTTGAAATAATGAAAAATAGAAAGTAGAAGGAAAAAGCATGTTTCCAAAATGGATTAAAATTTCTAGAAAACTTAATTTTCCTCAAAACAATATTTTGGTTTAAATCTTGGCAAGAAAAATTGACCAACTCTAATCTCATGAAAAATCTGTGTTTCGTGTGGATTTCTCACATAACCAGAGAGGTCTTCCAGCAAAACACTTTTTTAGTACTTTTCTTTGCCTATCCAGTTGAGGAGGGGAAGTAATAGAATGGCTTGGTTAACACTTTTTGTCCAGCAAAGGTCAGCATCTAAATAATGGACATTGAAAACTTCAATAAACACAGATATTCCTCATCACACGATTTCAACAGATCTAAAGGGCGATTAATAGGGCAGATGACATATGCCTTAGATGATATATGTGAGCTAGATTAAGAGTTGGTACCACAGGCATCAGAAGAGGAGAAAGATACCTTTCAATTGCCACTGAATTGGTGGGGTCCTCACCTCAGACCTTGGAAAATACCTAAGTTTCATATCAGTGAATGACAGCAAAAAATTCCTCTAGCAGTATCCTATCAGTAATCCTCACTTTAGTAATAAGAATTTTGAAAATACTGTCACTAAGTGCACTCTTCCTCTGAGAAAATATTGTTTTTATGAACAAAAGCACTGTCTTAATAATCACTCTGTCATAGCCACAGCCCTTCTGTTCATATGTATAAACTGAGAATAAATCTGCTAGACAGGGGTGTTCATCTTGTTTTTCTCCATCCTCCAGTATACACAAATAAGGTAGGTGAAAACATGCTGCAATATGAGAGTCACTGGAACCGTTTAAAAGTTTGCTACTGTTGAGAGTTCAGGAGCCCTAAAAAAGTTATCTTTTTTATTTCCAGGAACATACTGCAGTATAGGGAATTTTTAGGATCACTATACATTTAGGAATTAGTATAAAGATTTGTGCAGGCACATTTTAAGCATGCACAAATGGAATTAGAAAAGCAATGACTGAGAGAGAAATCCAGTTTTAATCCATGGAAACAGAATTATGGTAATATTTCATTATTTATAAAGTTTACCTCAGAAAACAAAAAATTGAATTATATTTTATAAAAACACCATCAGTCAGCAATAAGGCCTAGGCCTCCTGAATTCCAACATAATATGTTATCAATAGGAACATACTGATTCTCATTATGTGTTGAAGTGGTGCATAGCAGTTTGTCATTCTGAAAAAGAAAGGAAACAAGTATTTTTCTAATATAGTATCAATTATGACAATGACACAGGGACATTGTCCACACTCATAGCAAAAAAATCATTCTAAGCAGTCCAGTGGCAGATTCTCAAATAATGTGCTAATTTATCACCCTTCAGACCAAGCTGCATGTCTAACAATGCAGTTGCACAGTACTTATTCCCTTTTTATTCACAACTACAAAAAGAGCCAGCCCTTCCCCCAAAACTTAATGCCTGCATGCCTGATTTGAAATAAACTATACAAACGCTGAAAAAGATATTTGGGGGTAAAAAAAAAAAAGAAAAATATTTTGTCTATTTCATCTGAAATTGCACTGGGAAACCCTTAGTAAACAATGAATATCTTCTCGTATTTCTAGGTACTCATCCCAAAACACTGAAACTTGAAATATATTCATATAGTCAGGTAGGCCTAATGTTGGTTTTCATCAGTTGAAATCTTAGCTATTTGCACTATTTTCTTGTCAGTTTCTCATGGATTTTGGGAACTTCATGGACATTAAATTATTTTTATTAGCAGCCCACTAGGCAGTATTTGTTGCGTTTACCTTGCACTGATTATTTCTGAAACAGAACTAATGGTAATATGATTGATTAGTTTTTCTTTCTCACCCTTTTGATCAACATGTCAAAGGCAGGAGTTTTAACTGGTATATTTTAATAACTTTATGTAAGTATTTCTCATGTCACTATGTTTCTGGAGCTTTTTTTTTCTATGATGAAAGGTAGAGTGTTTCATTCTTCTTCCCTTGCAGATCCATCAGAACATTAACTCTAATTTGCCCTTGGTTCATCTCTGTTCATATATAAATATATATATATAAATATGTATAAATATATATATTCATATATAAATGCAAAACCAGCAAGAATAAAAGGGTTAACCAATGGCAGAAAAACCCCCATACTGAGTAAATGGCAAAGCAGCCAAGGTGAATTTAACCTAAAATTTTGCGAAAAATAAATAAATCTAGAAAAAATTTCCACTTCTCATCTGTATTCTAGTCTATACAGAAAAGAATTGCATGCTCTCCTAAGCTCTTGCAGGAATCCTTCTACTGAAAAAAAAAGTTATAATTTTTATGAGAATTTAAAGGACTTATGACACTAATTCTAAAGTAAAAATCACTAACAATCTGATATCTGTATAATTTGATTTTTAGGTATACTAACATGGTCTTACTTTTCCTTATCCTGAGCTGGCAGATAGATCTCAGCCTTGGCTCATCCGGTTTCCCTGTTAACTCACTTGAGCCACAGACTGAGGGCTCTCTCTTAACCAGCTAGCACCCGACACTGTCAGCTTTTCAGAACACTGCCTAACTATCTACAGGTAAAATCTTGACTTTTAGCTTAGATTTCGTTTTTCAAAGCATTTTCAGCTGATTTTTCTTTGAAGAAAATAGAAGGTGGTCTTAAGCAGAAGAGAGCAAGGACAGCCCATGAGTCAGTCTCCTTATCCAAACAGAACCAAATCCAACCTTGGCCTTTTGAAACAATAATGAGCTGCTTAGCTCTATTCAGTGTACATCTGACTATATTTTCAATTATCTCCTTGAAACTTCTCCCTGATACCTGACTTCATTACTCTCTATAATAATTTCACCCCTTCATTGAAAGTGTTGTCAAGCACTGAAACTCTGCTGCTGAGGGAAGTGGTTGAGTCACCATCCCTGGAGGTATTTATAAGATATGTAGATGAGGCACTTACAGACATGCTTTAGTTTTGGACTGATAGTGCTGAGTTAATGGTTGGACTTGAGGGTGATCTTAAAGATCTTTTCTAACCTAAAGAATTCTATGATTCTAATTTTATGGTAATAGCTCCCCTCTTTGTAAGTCTTGTTAAATAAAATAATGTGATAAGCATGAAGTAGTGAGATGCAGTGATGTTAATACATAAATAAAGGAGATGGATTGTACAGCCTCTATTTGGGATAATGAATACTTGCCAAGATAAGCCATTCATATTTTTATAAATTCTTAGATTCTCTTAAAAGAGACCTTTCACCCACCACTGTTATACATACCAGCAGGAATAAAAACTCTCTTTACAGACCTGATGCACTAAAAAACCCACAGACTGCAGCTAAGAAACTCAAGTAAAAATCTCATAGAGCTGAGAAAAAACAGTCATTTAGAATTCTGTAGCAGTTTACACTTTAACTGACCCCTTTGGATGAAAGAAACACTAGAAAAGCATTGTACCAAAAGATTCTCAAGAAAGGACTCTGCTTCAGAGGGGGTTGGGCTACATTATTCATCAGTGAATCCTGCTTTGAATATTAAACAAGCTTAAAAATGAAACAGCTTGATTAGTTAAATCAATTAAGCCCAATTAAATTTTCTTGTATACAAGATTCCCAAGAGATTTGAGATTCCTTCTTAAAATAATAGAGAATATTTTGAGTACAAGCAGTAACATTTTTTAAAGACACTTTATTTTACACTTAAGAACATGATGTATTAATGTGACATTTGTGACCAAATAAAATATGTAACTCAAAGACAATGTGCCAAATGGGTACTTATAAGTAGTTTTTTTGCATTAGTAAAGTATAAACAATTTATTATCCAATGTTATGAAAGATACTGTGCAGCAACTCTGACATGGTGAACACTCAGAATCCAAACAAGGCGAGGTAAGGACTTGACAACCCCTTTACCTTGTAAGAGGAGACAGTTTAAAAAAGGGAACTGAAAATCAAGGAGCTATTAAAAATAAACCTGACAGAGTTAAACTAGATTTCTGTTGTGAGGTACATAGAATCTGAGAATGGAAAATTAGATCAGGACTGTTACTAAAAAAAAAAAAAAACTCAACAAATTTCCAAAGATAGAAAATGCATGTAACCAAAGATTGATATTAGAAACTCTAAACTTTTTACACTTTCCTTGAGAAATCTGATAGTGCCACAATAGGTAAGATTTCATAGTCCAAAATCAAGAGGGGAGTATAAGCAACCAACTACTTGGAACTTAAAGGTTCCACCATGAATAAAATGGGGACTGGATGAGAAGGACCTGAGGGTGCTGGTGGATGAAACCCTGGACATGAGTCAGGGATGTGTGCTTGCAGCCCAGGAAGCCAATCATACATGTCCTGGACCATCTCAGAAGTGTGGCCAGAAGGTGGAAGGAAGTGATTTTCTCCCTATACTCCACTCTGGTGAGATCCCACCTGAAGTAATGTGTCCAGCTATGAGGTCCTCAGGACAGGGAAGACATGGACCTATTGGAGGGGGTCCAGATGAGTGCCACAAAAATGATCAGAGGGTTGGAGCACCTCTTATATGAGGACAGGCTGAGAGAGATGGGGTTATTCAGCCTGGAAAAAGAGAAGGCTCCAGGGAGATCTCTTTGTAACCTTTCAGTTCTTAAGGGACCCTACAAGAAAGATGGGGACACACTTTTGAGCAGGGCCTGTTGCAATAGGACAGAAGGTAAGGGCTTGAAACTGAAGGAAGATTGATATAGATTAGGTATAGGAATGAAGTTTTTTTCATGATGAGGGTGGTAAAACACTGGAAGAGATTTCCCAGAGAGGTGATTGATGCCCCATCCCTGGAAATGTTCAAGGCCAGGTTGGACAGAGCTCTGAGCAACCTGATCTAGTTGAAGATGTCCCTGCTGGTTGCAAGAGGGGCTGGAACTAGATGATCTTTAAGGTGATTTTGAACGCAAACCATTATATGATTCTATGACTGGAACGAAGGGATGGAGTTCTGGGGTTAACCTTCATAGCCGTCCTTCCCCTCTGCATTTGTGGCCAATAGGGTGCTGGTAACACGCCAGTGTTCCAGCTATTGCTGAGCTGTGCTTCTCTTCCGCACCGGCTCGAAGCGAGCAGGCTGGGGATATACAGGAGGCTGGAAGGGGCACCACCTGGGTGGCTGACTGCAGCTGACCAGAGGGATGGTGGACACACCGTAGCTCATCTTCTGCACTGCTCGGCCCCTGGGGATGCCACCGGCCCCAGCGGCTGCAGCGGCCCCAGCTCCGGGCACGGCTGAGCCCCTCAGCCACGGGCGGGCGGCAGGGAGGGCGAGAGCCCCGGGGAAAGCCTGGGCAAGGGAGGGCAAAACGCTGCCCGGCAGCCAGGGCTGAGCCAGGGGAACCGTGCGGGAAACAGCCCTGCGGGAAACCAGCGGACAGCGGGAGCAGGGACGGAGGCGGGAGGGACCCGGCAGGGATGGCCCTGCGGCCAGGGAGAGAGCCCGGCGGGGCGGGGGATTCCCTGTGATCCGTGAGAAGGATCGACAACAGAGGAGGGGAATATTTCCTGAAAGACTGCAGGCTGTGGAAAACCCACATTTGAGCAAGTTTATCCTGAAGTACTGCAGCCTCTGGAGAGATCTCACTGGAGCTAAATAAATTGTGAGGAGGAAGGAGCAACAGAAAGGAGCTGTTAAGGACTCACCACAGGTCCCCCATTCCCAGGAATGCCTTGGAGGAAAGGAGGGAGAGGAATCGGGGGTGAAGGTTCAAGGTGAAGCCTCGGAAGAAGAGCTGACAGATAGAGGGAAGGTATTCATGTGAGGGTTTTTGTCTCTGTTTCTCGCCATACTATCTTATTTTCAATGAGCAATAAATTAAATTGATTTTGCGCAACTGCAGTCTGTTTTGCATGATACAGCAATGGATCTGCCTGTCTTTGTATTGACCCACAAGCTTTTCCATCCTATTTTCTCCCCCTGTCCTAGTGAGGATGGGGAATGAGAGCATGGCTGTGTGGGTGTCTGGCAACCAGGCATGGTCAACCCACCAGAAAGACAAGCACAGACAGCTGTAGATGACGCAATTTGAGAACAAAATAGACCTGAATATCCTGTTACAGTTTTGGCTGACGTATCAAGATGGTGATGTGTGATCAGTCCTTAAAGGAGAATAAAAAATGGGAAAAGTGATAATTCTGATGCTTCTCCCCCTGTCAAAGATATCAGAAACACAATACAGGAATTAGAAAAAAGAAAGATCCAGTTTGTTTCTTCTGTCTGGATACTATTCAGATGGCTTGCTCTCATTCTCATCCATGCAATTTCTCTGGTTCATGTTGTATTGCACTAGTGTCATTTGCAACCTGGTCTGAGCACGGCATGCTCTTTGCACAATATATTGCAAAATATTGTTGATATTTTCTTTGAATCAAAATACGCTCAAAAATATGCCCTTCCGTTGTGCCTATCCCCTCACCAACTGATTTTTGGATTTTATGGATAACAAGAGCATATTGTTCATACGCAGAATGGTAGAAAGGCATCTGTCCCCACATATTTATATGTTTTTCTTCAACAGAGTAGTGAAGACAGGACAGTTATAACTCAGCTTGTGTCCAAGCACCATTTACAGAATACAGTATTGCCACAATACCCAATATTCTCAAAAGTGTAATCTTCAGAGATTGCTAATTGACCTTAACCAGAATATAGATATAACCTTAACATTAAATGACTCAAATACCTTGAATATTCCTTCTTATGTTAAGAAGTGGTGCAATTTGAAAAAAAAGATTTTATGGTTAACACTTCTCCTCATTTGGTTTAACTGAAAGAGCTTCTTTCATTCTGTCATGATTCTTAAAGTAATTTAATACTAATGCATACATATTATCTTCTGCCTTTCATCGGCTGAAAATGTCATCACTGAAATAAACATTTTTTGACCATTAGCTCATTTAAAGCCTTTGATCTTGTCTTCTCTTTTAAATAAAAAAATCCAAAGGGATGAATCATCTCCTAATGCTCTGGAACAGCAGGGGGAGCTTTCAGCTTGTTTAGAACTCCACAGTGTTTTTAATTTATCATTCAGGAAAGTGTAACCGAGCTGTATTACATTGTAGAACAGATTTCTAGAAAGATTAAACGATTTTTTGATTGTATTTCCAGGGCCAACACCATACCAAATTGATAAATAAACAAGAAAAAAGAAAAAAAAGACAAAAACGCCCAAACACAC
>VYZT01062708.1:83486-95428 GCA_013400735.1 Pomatostomus ruficeps | reverse complement strand
AAAAAAAAAAAAAGCCAATCCTCCTTACTTTTTCAGTGGCAGTTTGGTCTTCTAGGAGAGAGGCAAGAGTTCAGGTTCCTTGACTGGCACTTTAGTATGACACTTGTCTCACAGTTGGATGCATTCTGCATGTCACAAAGGTGTTTCAATGGTCATAAAGCATTTAACAATAGACTGAAAAATGTAAAACTGGTTGTACTTGAGTGCATGTCAGTTGATATACAAAGGGAAATGACCACATGAGTCTGAAAAACTGCAACAGATTTCTTGTTTCTAAAAAAACCTGTTTCTTATTCTCAGTAGAGTAACTGTTTTTCCAGGTAGTTTCCATGGAAATCCACAAAGCATACATTTGTATTCTTTGTAAACAAGGTATTTATGTATTTATTAATTATTTTCAATTGACCTCTTCTGGCATTGGTGCTTAACAGTGTACTTTCTAGTAACGAGCATTTCTTTCCTTATCGAATTAGCATTAGAATGTGATATTGAAACACAAAAGAATAGAGAAGAAAAATCTGAAATCACAACATTCATTGATAATTTGTAATTTGCACTTACAGGTGCAGTACACAATCACATGAGTTAGTCAAACCCACAGAAGTTGCACTTAACTCTGATCATTTATTTGCTTCTTGACTTGCAACTAAAATTGGACACATACAGCCACAGTACTAGCTCCTGACCTTAGAAACTTCTGGCAAGATATTCTTTTTCTTCCCTCTTGTATTCAATTGAGCATTTTAATTATTTCTTCCAGGTAATTTCTACTTATTTCATGGATACATGTAGAAAAAATTCCTATCTTTATCAGCTTTCTATTTACTTGTATTTATTTTGGTCTTTGAACAGTAATGTTTTCACCCTGCTGCAGCCAGCATTTCTGCAGCATCCTGTAATTTCAGATTCCTGACTTTATTAATTTTTTAAAATTTGAGCAATGAAATCTGAGTTTATTGTCAAGAGTTTCAGGAATGACACTTAAAATTAGCCAATTCAGGAAGTCCAATATGGTTTTTTTACATCCTTGGTTGGTGCAACTACTCACAACTTCATGACTACACAACATCTAAATTAGGTCTCTGAGGAGTAAAACTCAAAAGACTCTTCCTTCAATCAGAAGAGCAAAGACAGAAACTCCATGTTCCTAAATTTCTCAATTTTTAGTTCTTTGTCATATCTCTTACCTGTTACAGCCATTTTCTTCCAGATACATGTCTCAGGTATGCTAAATCATTTGACTGTATCACCTCTGTGTGCTGTGTTTCGTATCTATCAAAATATTTTTGCCTTGCATGTGCTCTTAATTTTATTTATCACCGAATTCCATTTCTTCTTCAACTCTGGCTTGCAGCTTCAAAGTTTTATCTTCTTCATCCAGGCTTCCTTCTACCTTAATTAAAATTTACAGTTGTAAACAAAGCCTATATCTGTATTACCTAAGGAAGAAAAACTGATTTCCATAGCACATACATCTACCTATAGTACTATTATTATACTGAATGTGTTCATGTTTATTAATAGATCATAAATTCACTACAAAGATGGTCACAGTAATCCTGAAAAAGATCTGTGATGTAACTACTAAGTATTTTTATTCACATCTTGATATTAACTTCCAGAGCCACTAACACATGAATAATTTTAGACCCCCAGCCCGTCACTACAGCTGATCTTCTGTTAAAATAGCTGTCATAGGGTGAGCAGGCAGCTTGAAATGAACAGTTAGAATTAACTTCGTTAATACTGTTGACAGAACTGAAAGCTGGTTTGCTCTGACATCCTTCTAAGTCAAGTCAGGACTTTGTATATCCCAAGATCCTTTGCCTTGTTTATTCTTTTACATCATCTGTTCTGTCTGTAACTTTTAGAGACATGATTACTACTAACGCTAAAAATCCATGTTCTTGTGTATTATGAAATCCAAGCCCTTTGATTTCTACTGGAAGTACTCACAGTGATTAGAAAATGACAGTAAGTCAAAGAAGAAGTACTCAAATCTTTGTTACACTTTGTAGTTAGGAGCAAACTATTTAAATTCTTTGGTCTCCCAGTGACTCCTCTCCAATAAATGTAATCTTTTCTCTTAAGGATTTGCAGTTGTTGAAATGATAAAATCTGTAGGAGAAGGAAAGTACACAGAGGAACATTATTAAACATATGTGGGGCAAAGATCTTCAGTACATGCAAATCTGTGATTCCCCTGAATAAAATGAAATTTAATGATTTTTAAAGTTATAACGATTGATGTCTTGGGCTTCCTGACTTTTGCAAGGACTTTTGAAGTGACTCATTGAAATTAATATTTTCATTAAACTACAATCATAAATCAGTTTATTAGCATACTGTTCCAAGAACAGAGAAAGCACAGTGAGCCATTTGGAAAAAATTTAGCGACTCTTCACTTTTTTTTTTCCCCAAATGTTCGGTATAATGGCTAACACATTCAAATGTTCAGAAAAAAAGATAATACACACTCGAGGGGAACATGTGGGGCTGAAGATCTATCAGTTTATATCATATGGCATGGAAGTTATTCACCATGCTGACAAGATAATATTGACTGTTTAGAAGGCCACATATCTAAATTAGATACAAACAGATTGAGGCACATCCAATACCTTTCTCCAAGGACAGTGGAAATATATATAAAAATTCATTCACCATCTGGTAAGTGTAACAAACATAAAAAGGGAGGAGGGACTATGATGAAGCCAGACAGCCATAAATGCTCTAGTATAAGCTTCAAAACGTACCTGCACAGCCTCCAAGCACAAAACAGTATAGAAGAACCAATACACAGAAGGCTTGTCTAACCACCAGGCACGTAAAAAGACCAAGCTAAACTTTGATGCAGCTCAAGCAAACCAAGGGCAGGATGTTGGGCTTTCATGCCTTATGTAAATGCTCCAGAGGGTAAGCTAACACTGTACCTCTGAACTTCACACTGAAGATTAGGAAGGTTCTTTGTATTTCATCTAGGATTGCAAAATTAATTTAAGAGCTGCAGGGGGAAGCAAAATAAAAAAAAAAAATTCTTCCCTACTTTGGTAATAGTTTAATGAAACCACTGTTCTGGAAATCTATTCATAAAGCCGATAGTCAGTGCTCTACGGGTCTCCTTTCATGCCTATAAAATGTATATTCTGAAGAGAACTCCATTTAAAGAAAGAAAGAAATAGCTTCTGCACTTACAGAAAAGGGCTTGCTCTAGGACTTGTAATAGAATTTAAGCAGAACACATTACTGCCTTTACAGAGAAGTCAAGTACTTAACAACAGCAACAAAAGGATGTGAACAGTGTGTGGCTGAGTTTAAGCTTCCAGAATTAATTAATCTCCCACCCTTAAAAGGATAAATAGAAAAAAGCAGAGTGTGACAATGCTATACTCAATGGTATGAAAATACCAGAGATGTGTATTAAAACTGCACTTTGGTTCACCTTTCCTTGTAATAGTGAAGGCGTTAGGCATATAGACTAACTTGCCCTTTCTTCCCACAGGAAAAAAAAATATAACTACTTTTTTTTTTCTATTTGTGAATCCTTAGGAGATTCTGCTGTTGTAAGGGCCAGAAAAACAGAAGTTTCTTCATCTTTTACCAGAACTCCCATGGCTAAGGCTACCTATTGCCTTCCTACAGTCAAAATTAACAGTTATCACTTAGAATTGTTAAAATTGTTAAAGAAATTGCAATGCCAAAGCAACTAAAGCAGAAGTAAAAGCAGGTAAATGGGCTATTTACACAAAAAAACCCCAGATTTAATTACTTCTGTACAGTCTTACAAACCCTATACACTTCCACCAGCCCAGGGCCATTGATATAAGCTCAAGCAGCCCAAGAGCAGAAGGTACCTCTCCAAGTTTCTAGTGAGTGTCCAAATACCCTCAGTGTCTAGGTACTCCACATTTTGGAAGCAGTTTGTCATCGCATTAATCTAGAATAAAAAGAAAATCTCAGACAACTGTATAATCCATTTGATCCCTCAGGCTGCTCTCAATATAAAATGCAGTTTAGTGAATGAATTACATACCCCCATGGAAGGTTATACTCTGATAAATAAACAAAGCTTATCTTTATTGGAGTGACTGCCATGATATTACTCAAGGGCATATATAATTTGACTAAATCTTTCTTCAGAGTACCAGGTACTTCTGCATTACAAATCACATTATTTATTCTATTTAGAGATTAAAACAAGGCACAATACTTTTTGAAAGGTAATGTTTTCAGACTTGTTTGGGAGAGCAACGTAAGGGGCAGTAGATTTTCTTTATTACAAAGCTCTGGAGAAAAAGGTATTAGCTTAACTTAATATCTAGTACCTTGTCATTTCCATAACTGGTAACCCACAATTGGATAAATATACTCCTAGTTTTTTGGAAAAAAACAGGTTTGTTTTTTTTTTTCACTTGGCATTCTTGCAGCAGCATTTTTCAGCACATTTCAAGGGAGCTGGAATTAAAAGGAAGGAAATGTTACAATTCACAAAACTTCAAATTATTTTCTCTGGGTCCATGTACTAAGCAACATTATCACACACACACACACACACACACAAGAAATTTGAAAACCGAAAACATTTGATTAAAGCTACTGAACCCAATACTCATGCTTTCTCCCTAAGGCAATAACCTAATCATAAGACATATTTGCATGTATACAGAGTTCCAACGGTATAAAAAAGACTTGTTTATTAGTGGTAAATAAGAACAAAATCTAACAGGTTAAGGTTTTTTATGGGTTCAACCCTATTTTAACATATAATTTAAAAATATGATTTCTCATTTTTTGAACATTCACTATGGTTAAATACATCCATTCTCAATTTTTTAAAGGTTTCTATTCTCATACCAAAATTCAAATAAACATTCCATTTTGAATTTATATTATAGATTTTAAGTATATGGGTAGATAACCATATGTAATCAAACTTTACCTGTTTTCAAAATGCATTTATTTCAGTAGGAACATGACTTTTTGTCAGAGTACCACTCTGACAGTAGAATTTTCACCAAATTTTTTAAGTGTATAAAGTAACTAAGTGGTAACATATCAAAGAAAGTCTGCTAAATAATCTTAATTTTCTCTAGTTATCTATGAAGTGTACATATTCTACTGACACATAGAAATGTTCTCCATTTTGTCATATTTCATCATTCACAGAAACAGACATCCCTACACTAATTTGGAATATTAAAGAACTGGATTTCAGGTGGAGTATACTAATGCAGGCAATGGTCTTCTCTGATAATTTCGCTATAAGGGCTGCCAAAAAAAGAGCTGAAAAACATGCATACTGAGCACTTAACTGTTAGTAGTCACTGCTATCAAAATTAATCAAAAATAATAAAAGCCAGCGCTTTTTTCATGGCAAAAAAATTTCAGAGACCAGGCAAAGGAGGACCTATTTCATAATAAGCAAGTTGCTCTTACAGACAGTAAATTAATCTACTTCAGTAAATTGGTAAAAATGGCTCTTTAGTACTTTAAGGACTTATGACTTGCAAAAGGTAAAACCCTGGAATAACAGTGCTGTCATACAACAGACAGTAAGAGCTACACTTTTATAAATCACGAGAAACTAGAGGTGTACCCTGGAGCACTGGGTCCAGTCTGTTCAACACCTTCATTCATGATCTGGATGATGGGACAGGGCAAACACTCAGCAAGTCTGCAGGTGCCTGGGATGAGTGGCTGACACGCCGGAGTGTTGTGCTGCTAGCCAGGGTCGATCTTCAACCTGAAAGAAATGGCTGACAGGAACCCCATGAAGTTTAGCAAGGGAAAGAGCCCAGACCTGTACCTGGTAAAGTGCAACCCCTTGTACCAGTATGAGCTACAGGCTGACTGCATGTGCAGAAAAGGACTTGGGGGCCAGGTGGACACAAAGTCAAACAGGACCCAGCAGTGCTCTCCGACCAACAGTACCCTTTACTGCAGTAGGAAAAATAGCCACACCCAGCTCCAGGGTGGGGGCCAGTCTTGTCTCACAACTGAAAAGTGATAGGACAAGAGGAAAAGGCCTCACATTTCACCAGGGGAGGTTTAGACTGGATATTAGGAAAACTTCTTTTTACTGGAAGGGTTACCAATCATTAGAATGGGTTGCCCAGGGAACTGGGGGGTCACGATCCCTGAAGGTATTTACAAGATGTGTAAATGTGGAGTTCAGGGACACGGTTTAGTGGTGAACTTGGCAGTGTTGGGTTAATGGTTGTACTGGACGATCTTTAGGGTCTTTTCCAGCTGACATGATTCTGTGATTCTATCCGGACTAAAGTTCCATCCGCAACATAGAACACAACATCAGTTTGAATGAAACTTTGCTTCAGTTAAAGAGCACACAGATAGTGACTGGGACATATGTTTGACAAGGATAAGACATTTAAGGGTATATTACAGGACTATAGGAAGAAGTTATAGATGGATATCAGTAAAGGAATACAATAAAAAATCCTAAAAAACAAAACCCTAAGAACTTCATGTGGGGAGCTCCCTGGTGTAATGGGACATAATCAGAACAAATGAAAATTTCCTTCATTTACCAGAAACCAGATGTTGCAATAGCTCAGTAAACCTCAAAGTTAGAGAGAAAATTGGCATAAATGCATCCGTTTATTAGTAAGCATCAAAAATGTTAATAATGCACCACTTAATAAATTGAAGTTCCTTGAGCATTATGTTTTTGTCTAAATTAATCTTATGGACTGAACACTAGCAGAACTTGTTCATAAAATTCCTAACAAGGCCAGCTTAATTGAGAACACCAGCATATTGTTCCTCTTCACACAGTAACATATTTCACAGTGAAGTAATAAATACTTTCTCTCAAGTGTATGAGCTATTAAAGAAAATTATATCCTCTTTATGTTCAGATCCAGGTCCTCTTTCAGCATTCCTACTCACTGTGCTTGTGGAGGAAACATTGGTCAGCAAGATTATAAAAGTGAAATTGTCTCCAACTTTTCCTTAAAGTAGGCAAACTAGGATGATTTCCAGGTACTAAAAGAGCACAAAATTAAAATGCTGCAGCATTAAAACATTTGTATAATTCTTTATATTCTTGTAAGTGGATAACTTGTAAAGATTATGACTTAATTTGATTAGGAACTCTTCTTCACCAAACTCCCTTTTGTTGTCTCCTCTCTAATGAATCTTACAATGCATAGAAAATGGAAGTCATGAGGCAAAGAGAGATACAGATCTGTAATACTCAGGCTAGGACAAGTTTCCCTTATAACGAAAACACTTCAACAAATATCCACTGGTGCCATACACCCTGTGATGCTTTGCTCTCCCCTCCACATGCCATGATCCCAAACCTGAGCTTTATTTCCCATAAGACTATTTAGGTGATAACCACTAGTGCCAGTGGCTATCATGGATGTGTCTGGTCCTTTTGGCTGTAGCTGACTCAGAGTGGATTTGGAGGAGACAGATAGCAACTCAAGAGCCAAGAGCTAATGTCAGCAATGCACCTGCCTAACAATAGTGCTGGTCAATGGTCTGACTCAAGCCAAGTTTGGAAGAAATCAACATCTGTAGTTGGTATACAAATATGAATCTAAGTAAATTATTTTCTCCCATAAAAACTGGACGTCCCAGGGCCTGCTGAGCTCTGCTGCATGGCAGTGGACTACATGCCCCGGAATAGAGATGCCTCTCAAGGTTACTTCTTGAGACTGAGAGATTCCTTCATACAGCAGATCCTTGGTGAGTAACTCATATTGAATTCTTTGCTAAGAGACAAGGATTGATTGTACATACATAATACTTTATATATAAAACACTGACCAAGTTTGGGACTAAATTTGGATCCAGCTGCACCTAAACTCCCCTGTGAGGAGGAGTTTAGAACGTAAGGGTGTCCTTTCTGAAACTCAGAATTCTGTGGGAGGGTTTCTCTGACAGAGAAACTGTCCTCTGTGCAGTAAACAGTCAAGTGTACCTTGTCATCAAGTCTTGTTAAACCACGGTAGCATTTACTATCAAACCTTGTTAAATTGCTGGTTTATATCAATGAACAGCTTGCTACTTCTCTCTTAAGACTGAAGTGTGTCACTCCACCCATCACACACCCTCAGAGGTCAATTTAATGGTGCATAAGAAGTATATTACCCATTTTGATTTTCTTCAGTTAAAGAAAATGAACTCATTTCCAGTTAATGATTTCTGGCACTTCTATGCCTTGTAATCCCTAGCTTCAAGAAGCCATCTCATTATGTGTTTGGGAACACAAATGCTTGAAAAACAGCATCTTTTATTCTTGCAGTTCGTGTGCAGAATAATTCAAACAGATTCTTTAACCACTCTAATATTACTTTAAGAAAGAGCTATTATTAGTAATCCCAGGCAAGAGATGCAGTGTTTATCCCATGATTAAGTCAGATTTATTAGACAGAGGGTAAGTGACATTATAGCTTAAGAGATGAATTTTAAGTAATGTCTGTATTGAAAACTCCTGAATATAAAATAACCCCAAGGGCATAACATAAGGGGAATAATAAAAGCAAAAGCATATATTCACAGCAACACATATAAGCTTATTTTCTACTGTATTGCATTATTGGTTCAGTGTAGTTGAAACACTGCAAGAAATTTATTTAAGAGGAATGCTCATTAAAATATTCTATTTTCCTTCTGTGTGATACAAAAATGTCACCATTACCTTCTAACTCCTTTTGTGTAATCTAGATTTTCTGATGATCTGAAATGTTTCTGAAGTGAAAAAATTTTGCTGCTTCCAGTTGTTACAGAGGATCTCATTCCCTGATGATGGGCATTTCACAGATATCGCAGTAGTCAATAGGAAAAATCAGAATATTTTGGGGACACTTCAGCACGAAATTATTTTTTCACAACGATCTGACATACCCTTTAAAGGCTCAAGAAAGTAACTGCTGGGCCTACTTAGCCTACCTGTGAAGTACTGAACATCTTTTCTGTGAACTCAATGGTCTCTGGGAATGAGGCTTATAAGTCTGACATGCTTCCTTCAGAGAACTGTTAACACTGTTCAACATAAAATTTAGAGGATGAAGGAGAAGTCATTTGAGGTGTTTATTCTGTAAGGGTGAGTGGGGCACCAGCACCTAAGGCTACGCAGTGAACACCAGATTCTCTGATAGTAAAACTTTTTTAAAAAATCTACAGTAATACAGTCATAATAGAGAGTTTGGTTGTTTTGGCACTTTTTTTGGCCAAAATCAAATATTTTACATGTTGAGGTTTCATAGAGTTACATGAATATTTCCTGATGATCCAGTTCAGGGTTATCAGGTTCAGGGTTTCAGTAGAAAATGCAGAGTTTCAAAACCAGAATGTTTTCTGCAGCAACAGTAACTGCCTTAACTCAGCTTATGCTGGAAGTCTACCTTCTTGATTTTCCTTTTCAATGCCACACATCTGTAAAGCAGTCAGCCTACAGTCGATGACATATCTGGGTGCCAGGATTTGCCACTAGGTGAGAATCTCCACAGGCTGACAGATCAAAGCTGCTCTAAGAATAGTCTCCACTGGAGACTAAGTTGCATCAATGAGTTCCATAACTCAATAGGTGATACTTGGTAAGGCTTGGCCTCAAGATGCTTGAATCTCTAGTTCCTAAATGTTCCAAATTAGGGACAGTTAAAAACTCATCCAAAATTTTGAGAGAGTGTTAGGTCAGCAATTCCATTATTCCCTGATCCAAAAATACTTCTTTGAGAAAAAAAGTATTTTTTTTTATCAGGTACTGCAGACTGAAGAAAGAAATAAAGGGTAGGTATCCAAGAGTAAGTTTTTAAAGCAAGTTGGTACTTGTCATACCATTGACTACCAGAGACAGAACTTGTAAACTGAAGCTGAGACAGATGCTTTTGAAATGTTATGTTCAGAATCTTAACTTTCTTTCAGTAATGCAAAGTAATTCTTCCTTCACTGATCATTTTCACATATGGGAATTTATCCTTGCCACAACTACAAAGCTTTCAGTATTTCATGGATGAGCACACAGCACTACTGACATAGTTCTTGCAATGAATTATCCAAAAAGCAGCCATCACAAAGTGCTCTTGGATAACTACTAATATTACATATCCTTCTTTGCCCATTTTCTCTAGGCACATTCTCTGTGGTTCTTCCAAATAATTCACATTTATACAAAAAAACTCTCAAAAACTTTTCTCAGTTCTTTAAAAGAAGTCATATTTTATCCTTTCCTACTAAAACTTTAAAACTGCTTAGTTTTGTCTCATGTAGATGTCACTTGTGTTAAATTTATACTTTTCAGGGTAATTTACTGAATTAACTGTAAAATAACATTCAATTTAAGCAGTAAGTTTTGCAGTCTGCAGATCATAACAGACTGTGCTGGAACACAGGAAAGGCAGAGACATTTCCTACTCAACCAGGAAAAAAACCTAAAAAAATCCAACCCTATTTAATGTGGACTATACTTACCATAGCATTAGTACCCCCTCTTTCTTTAAAAATGTTATCGAGTTTTCCACACACAGATTCAACAGGTATCAACTTCTTTTTTATCCTAAATGCCTTGTCACATACGTATGAAAGCTGCAACAAACATTTCAGTTTAGAGACTAGCGGTGTAATGACCAAAAATCTGTGAGCATCGCAGGAATGGACTGAAATCGGTCTCATTTCGGGCACTCGTTTCTAATAGTGGTAGAAACTGGCTGCTGGACCCCAGGCAGAGCAACCTCTTACTCCACTGCTGTTCAGAAGGGCTCTAAGAGCTGATGAATTCAGTGTAATGTCACAGCTCTGCTGAAGTCAACTGCAACTGGCTAATCAGTTGTCACACAAAACTGAGATAAAAAAACAAAGTCACAAACACATAAAGACTCTATTAACCGTATAATCTGGATGCAGATTTTTAAAGTGTTTCCTTTTGAATTTTTCACTCATCTTTAGGATCCTTGGAATTTGCCTAAATTGCAATTAAAGTACTTTTTCAGATCCCATTGAGTACCTGAGAAATATTCCCAAGACACTGAGGCCAGTGAATGTTTAATTTTAAAAGCATTTTTATTCCTAAAAGGTTACATCCAGATCCATCTAACAGGACCATTGTGCAAAAGCCTTTTAAAATCGTAACTTCCCATAATCAGCAGTGTATGTATCTACCACTGTAGTTATTAAAAATTTCAAGGGATATATGAAAAATGAAATAGAAATTCTTTGAATATATTATCAGGAGTTATCATAGGAATATATTTGAATATGTAGGTCACCATTTTGAAATGCTATCAACATGTTACAGGAATAAATAGCTCTCAATAAATGTAACAGTATTCCAGAGTTAATACCTATAAATGCTATCACAGAACTTGAAAACATAAATATACTAAAAATAATTCATAAGAAAAATTTTGGTCCCAACTTTCCAATTCCCCAAAACCTACAAGGCAAGAAAATGGGTGTGAAGTGTTACTCAAAAAATTGGCCTAGACTTTATTCCATTCTATGAAAAATTGTGTTTTTCTCCTAGGAAAATGCTGAGGTCTAGGTCTCTGCACAAATATTTAATCTTAAAATTATTTATTCTTTCAAGTTTATAAAACATAATACCTTAATGAGATATTTACAATGTGCCATAGTATTGCGCAAAATATGTTTGGCATATTTCAGCTAAAAAGACTAGAATTTATTCATGAATACACCTGCTGAAAAGCATAGAATTTTTTTGAAATTTTAAACATAGTTCATAGTGTGACCCTGAGATTAGCTTAGTTGGTCAGAGCATGGGGCTGATAATGCCAAGGTCATGGCTTTGATTCCCGTAAGGGCTGTTCACTTCTTCTTTTTAATAGAAGAAAGTTATAAAAAAGACCACAGCATGACAAAAAGGAAACATGTAAAAACCCATTTTTTGCTTACATTTTCATGGCGATTACTATTTAGAAGCCTAGGCAAAACAAAAAAAAAAAAAAAAAAAA
>VYZT01062708.1:43284-83378 GCA_013400735.1 Pomatostomus ruficeps | reverse complement strand
AAAAAAAAAAAAGGTAAAATCCCTGACTGATCTGCAACACTAGCATTGGTGACTGCCAATCTCACCCACACACAACCACAGCAAACAGGATGCGGTTGGCTACTTATATATTCCCCTGACCATTTCCCACATCTGGTTTTACAGAAACACAGTAAGCATATATGTCTATCAGGAAACGACAGTCTGCATTTGTGATTTCTTCTGCTGACCTGAATCATTAATTTTATTAATGATTTTTAAATTTTATCCTTCTTACAAAACTCTAACTCCATTTAGGTGCAGATGAGAGTCTAGTGCACTAAAATAAGAGTCTGTATCTAAAAAAGCATTGGGCAAACAATTATGAAATCATTCCAATTTTAGCTGTTTACATAATTTAACATTAAATATCTTCATCCAAATTCTCAATTAAAAAGGCTGTGTCTAAAAATTGTGTTCTTTAGTATATAAGCAGAGTTTAGTGCAGGCTGAGAGTTCAAACTGGAGCTATGTAAGGGCAGAGCACTAGTTCAGCTGCTTACTAAAGGACAAGTTACAACTTTTGAAACACAAAACGAAAGCAAACAATTTTCTGGCATAGACAAGCAATTCTAAAAGCGTTCACTAAAATCTTACAAAGACTTTGAACAGATAATGGTAAAGAGTTTGTGACAGCAAACAATCTCGCTTATCTCAATACATTAATTCAAACATCCAATCCCATAAGCATCTGCCTATGAGGCCATCCTAACTCTATCAGAAACCTTAGACCTGTGAAGTATCTCTATTTCTCATACTGATTCCTACAGAAAACTCATATGCCATGGACTCTGCCCTAAGGAAGAGCATTCTCTGCTCACATAAAATAGAAATCTCTGAATGTAGTCCTGTAAAACGTTTTTTCTGACCTACCTGTAAGCCATGTGTAAACTTGAATTAACAATGCTGTTCACAACACGTGGGGGAGTAAGTGCATACGGCCTTAACCAAACTGTTAGGAAGGCATTTGAATCATTCTATGGGGAATCTGAAATAACTCCCTCCATGAATTTTGTAAAGTTCAGGGTCAATTTTGTGAAAGACATAGAATCTGCACAGAAAATTTTGTTGAAATAAGTAGTTTAGATTGCAAACATAAAAAATCTAAATATTTACAAATGTAACAATAAAATTGGTTTTTGTTATTCAAATTAATTTTATTTTGTTAAACTACTTTTTGTGCTATCAGTGGATGAAATGTCTGGATTTTTTCCCTTTAACCATGGACCATGACATAAATCAGAATAGTACTGTGAAAGTCTGCATAGTCTACTTCAATTGGTATTTAATCCTAGTGTTTCAAGGAGGCAAAAGTTAGTGTAGACATAAAACTTGAAAAAGCAACAGTATTTTTTTCCATCCCTTATATGATTTTTGATATCCAGCCTCCTTTAAATCCAGTACCAACCTTCCACAGAATACTTTGTGCTGCCAGAACATATAAAAAGGGGAAAAAAAGACGACTAATGCTCTAGCATAAAACTGGGGCTTTTTCACTCAGTGTCTGCAATACAAAACAATATCGTACTTTATGTGCAAAGCTCAACTGCTGTTACTAATTTGTTGCATCTGAATTACTTTCTGATTTGCTTGAATTCACATGAGTTTGTTACACTCAGTGTTTTCAGGAGCAGGTCCTTCTGCAGCATGGCTACAATGCTGATGGTTTCTTCTTTGTCACTAGTCTCTGTAACATGTTTGGCGTCATTTTAAATGTGTTTGCTAATGTGATCCACCTTGCTGTTTTTCCTCCCACTGGTTTGCACTCAGATTTACACATTGCACTTAGATTTACTAAGGTCTGTGCTGCTTAGGTTGGATACTTGATCTTTGCTCACTTTCTTATCCCTAAAACTGGTTTTGCTGAGCTTCCAAGGCAACATTTCACTTCTGAACAACTGCTGGGCATTTACCAGTTGTTTATAGCCCTGTGGCTATCACCCTCACCTGTACATTGTAGGCTTCTGCTGTTATCCCATAGCTGTATACCTATGCTCTGCATTCTGTTCTAAGACTACATATTTTGCATTATTTTATGCAGAAAAATTATTTGTTATTGTGGCCTAGTAGTTACAAACGTATAATAGCAATTACTGTTATTCCACACAGCAGTACAAGGCTAAACAAAAAATTAAGCCAAGGGAGGTAGTAGTTACCTGGTCATTACACAGTTGGTGTTGCAGCTAAACAAACTGCAACAGCTCCATGAACAGGCCAATCCCAGACAAAGCCTGACAGGTCCGAAGGCTGGTGCCATCAGCGTAACTGGCACCAAGCCTCTCGGCTCTTACCAGCAATGGCAACAACATAATTCCTAAACTGGACGGGGCTGCACTGTAAATAAACAAAACCTTCTGGGAGCAGGGAAAATCCAAGCCTCTGGAGCTCCTTCTTCTGCTAAGAAAGAACTACACAGGTGTGGTTCCAAATGGCAGGTATTTGACTCTGATTCATTGTGTCCATTAGAAAAGGGGTGCTGTACCAATAACTAGATGTAAATATGCCAATGCAACAACTCCTGAAGACGGGCAGAGGAGATAAATGTCAAGAGTGAGAGGTGTTGTGTGTCCATGCATTCCTCACATAATAGCCACAGTTTGGATAAGGCATAGGCTGCTTTATGACAGCCTGAAATCTCTCAAATCCCCATCTGTTGTCCACACAGCACAAGCAGTAGATTTAAAGGCTGCCAAAGAGTGATTAGTAAGCCCAAATAAAACGATCATTAGGATGTTTTTCTTTTGTCCTCTGAATAACTTTTCAAGAACCTTTGCTCCTCTGCACTTACAATGGATTTAAGGTTAAGAAATATGCTTAGAGTAGAATTAACTTGCTAAAGTACACAACTCAAGTTATTGTTTTTGAGATTTGAATTAGATATGATTGTAAGTAATGTATTTTAGCCACAGTATGGAATGAAATATTTAGTGGTTTCTTCTCCTCACATACACACTCATGAGAGAATAGCACTTAAGAGGCTAACATGTATTGAGAAAAAAAAAACAAAGTATGAAAACCAAATTCTAATCCATTATTTACATAACCAGACTGTTATCAAACCAACATTTTCAGTGAAATTACATATCATCACCCAAAATTCACAGATGGTCTGTGTCTGTTTAGTATCTTTGAGCTTAGTATAGCGCTTGTGCCAATTTAGGAACTCTAAACACAGGCACGGGGCCTAATTTAGAAAGGCTACATTGTTTATTCAGCACAGGGAGCAAGGTGGAAGTTTATCCAGCAATCAAGCATGCCCATTCTCAAAACTTTACACTGTATAAACACTATACATTTTAGCACACAAAAAATGACAGTTTGACATCTTTAAGTTATTTAGTTCTCTTGTAATTGGTATTTAACAAATCTTCTACTTGTTAAATGATTCTCTAGTTTCTCATACTAATTAGGTCAATCTTTCTCGTCTTTTTGAGTTGGTGGGTTTCTTGAATCAGTGGCCCATGAGTCAGTGGTCACAATCTCTCACTGCCAGACTCCAGAGGCCATGAAATGGCACCTATTCCTTGCATTAGATAGGCACAACCCTGTTTCACAACCACCTTCTCATTCTCTGTAACTCCCTGGGCAAATTGTTAACTATTTCTGGCTCTTAAGATGTCAGCATCAGTACCTTTTTCAATTAATTTCCTCAGTGCATTTATCTGTAAGACTTATCACCCCTGACATCCTCTGTGAAAATCACTGTCACTTTTTCTATTGTTTATTCTTCTGGAAGTGAGTTGGTTTCAAGGGAGATGTTATGTATATCATAGGTAGCAGATCAAGCATTCTGTTTCTAATTTTTTGGGGGATGTATTTTTTGTAAATGTGTTTTAAAAAACCTTTGGCCTTGTGATTCATCCAAATTACATCTACAGGTAGAAGTACCACATCTAACTCCCCAGGCATTCCGTGAGGGATAAATAAACACATATTACATGCAAATGTAGTGGTACTCTAATTAAACTATTAAACTAGTAAACTATCAACAATATGTTCAAAGAGTGACTTGTTATCTTTACAAGAAATTATCCAAATTCTCAATCAATTGTTCTCAACAATAAGACTAGAAATCTCCTTTATACAGGTTTCACCATATCCACCCTTTCCTGTTGTTATGATCCCCAACCTTATGCTCCTCAAGAACAGATGTGGGTATTACTATGATGAGTTGTCAATATCCTGAATTGTTCACTGGTGTGGACACACTCACACATCCCACTGTCAGCAAATAGACTGAATAACAACATGGGTAGGATGAGAACAAGTGTACACAGTATGTGCATACAGATCAAATGCACAAAGCTCAGGAGCGTGCTTCCCCAAAACTGATCCCTTTAAACAACATGGCTGAGAACCAATCACTTCTGGTGGTGTAAAAAAAGGAAGACAAACATCAGCCAGAGTAAACAGGACATAGGAAAATTCTAACTTAATTTGAAAATAAAGGAGAAGTTCTCCTGGGAAATATAGAAGAAACAGAATCTTGTAACAAAAGAGAGGAAGATACCCTAGAATAGGAGCAGCAGCATTCATCCTGCTGGCACTATAACCTCTGCCCATGCTAAAGAGCATAACCTCCCCTTGGGGTGTCATGAGCCACTAGCACTAAGACTGTGCCCCAACATGGTTAGAATTTTGAGCATTCAGTTGTAGAAAGATGTTTATTGACAATTTAAAAATGCTTAGGATTTGGCCTTGTCTGTTGTGCAACAGATATTAATCCCAAATGGATAAATCAATGAGAGTCAGTTAATACAAACCATAATAAATTTATTCAATGCTTTGATTCCAGTTTAAGGTTAAGCTAGGTGAACTGAACCATTTTTGCCTTCTAAGAGTTGGCAGATTTGTTATGTTCATAGTCAATATTATTCCTTCCTCATCTTATGGAGTATTTTTATATACCCTAGAAGGAGCATGATACCTTGTTTTTATTTCACTGGTCTGCAATTCTGTGTTATACCCGGACTTAATGTATATGAAATGTTTTACATATGCTAAATAGTTGTTCTGTTTCCTGAGTTAGCTCTGAAACCAGTTTTCCCAGATCAGCATTGCATGTGTTTAGTGACCAATAATTGAGCACTGATTGTTTGCTCATAGACCTTGACCTGTGGTTTCACCCTGTGCCACATGTTCATTCCATCAGCCCACACCCGTATCCCTCTAAGCTTATTCTGTCAGCATCTACAACCCATTCCATACATAAGAACTACTTATCATTACTATCTATTACAGCCTCCTACTGCAGTCAGGGCCCCAACATCAGCTATTTAGCAATGCCAAGTGCCTGTTCTCTATTTTTGTCTTTCCCCACTGCATATAGTATTCTAGATTCCAACCTAATTGCAAAGATTTAATACTTTTATTGTTCTGCTATTGTTTTTTTAAGATTTTCCCCTTTTCAAAATTGTCTTGTAGCTTTTGGTTTTTTTACTTTTGCAAAAATGTTTAATTTCAAACACATTATGCTGCTCTGACAACTTGACTCCCATGAAAGGAAAACTCCATGAAATGCTGTTTCTCCTATTGCTATTTCCCCAAGAAGTGGTGACTGTTCATGCCTGAGCAGCTGGATCCAGCAGCATGGCATGCATCTATCTAGGCAGCAATGGAGCTTGCTTAAAGACTGTTGAACACATTGGTTTTGGTGTGCTTTGCCTACTATGCTGTAGTCACTTCCCATAACAACTTCTCCAGGAGAAGCCACAAGTCTGGGGACTTTTGTTGCTCTGCTACTATGTATTTAAAGAGAGAGAAACATGTACAAACCATGCAAACACAAATACTCAAATTACTAACATCTTTCTACATTATTATTTTTCAGAATTTTCTCTCAATTGAAATATTTTTGTCTTTCTCTCCTGACTTTTCAAATTATTTTTTAAATTTCTACTCATGTTTTTATAATGATTTTGAGTCCAGTGATATTATGCCTTTAAGCTGAGTTTGCTTTAGTTTCTCCTGGTATTGAAACATATCAAGATTTCATTATCATTTTTCCTTCTCATTTTCATGCTATTCGAAGCATTAATAATTTAGCTTTTTTAAAATATGACCTATTTTCCTAATGTAGACAAGCCTATAACATTAGCTATCTATGAACAAAAATAAGTGGATTCAGTTATGCAAATAGTTAGCAAATGACAAAGAGGATTGAGTTTCTCTGCAATATGACTTTCATTTCTAAGAAGTTGTAAAAGATAAAGTATAATGGAAATAAGAGGGAGAATAATGAGAGGAGGCTTTATAAAGGGAAAGTCTGTCTGAGCTATCAGCTGATATTCTTTGGAGAAGTCAGCATACACAGAGATAAGCAATGCAGCAATCCATCCAAAGGGCATCTCTTTTCACAAAATCTCTACAGCTGATGTTTGAAGTCTAGCACCACCATGGCATTTTAAAAACACCTTAGAAGTTGTGTCCCATCTACAGGTTTGTATGCACCTTCTAATTAAAATGAAGCTCGTCTTAGCTTGTCTTCTTTCTTTCCTTCCTTCCTTTCCACACGTACATAGAATGGCACTATTTATTTTGGTCATTCCTACCAACGGACAAGGCTATCTGCATTTAAAGTTTTGTTAATTGCCATTGCTAAAGAGGTGGAGATGTAAATCAGTGCAAATAACTTCAAAAGATTATCAGACAGCTTGTCATCAAAACTTAGGAGGATGATAGAAGAGGCTGAGGAGAAGGGGAAGGAGACTGAATTGTCTCACATTCTTTACTCTCTCCCACACTCAAGGAAAGAAACAGGTGATTCAAGAGAGAGCATTTAAATATTACCATCATATAATTAGGAATTAAGATCATTAAATGAAGTTCAGCTGCAGTCAAAAAAGGTAATTAGAATTTTTTGAGTTACTAGAAAAGGTATAAATTCAAAACTGTAATGTGCATAAATTCATATCTATGATGTCCGATGTTTTGAATATTGCAGTTATCATCCTCAGTCTCAAAAGTAAGATAAGAAAAAAGATTTGTTTTGATTATAGAATACTTGTGTATAAAGAAAAGACATAACTGAAGGTGTTTCTGGCTACCTACCCCAAAATCATCCATAGCCTGGTCACACCACGTTGTGTTGTTAAGTTTCTGGTTGTGTGTTTCATGACCTACTCCAAGAAAAACACCACACTCACTGAAGTAACTCATTCAAAATTCTGTCTTGATATGGCCACCTGCCAGATGATATGCAACAGTGATTCCTACAAAAATTTCTAGATGTCTGGCAATAAATACAGTGATAAAAGTTCTACCACTGACTGGGATGTTACAAAAAAACCAGTGCAATGCAAAACTCTTGCAGTTGCTGTACTCTCCACTATGACTCCCTTATCTGACAGTGTTAAAAACCAGATCTGATTAACCCAGTACAATCTTTCATACATCAGCATAATTTCATGGAATGACTAAAATCAGAAGTTTAACTAGGGCTCATACAAGAATCTAAAGTCTTAACTAAGCACAATCTTAGTCTGTTCCATAGATCATGTAATAGTCTGTTGGATAACTACAAAGACCCACATTGACATAAGCTGTTATTTAAAGGTCAAAAACAGTTGGCAAAATATTTGTTTTGCATGCTGCTGTGTGATGTTGATGTTCTAAACAGAGCTTACTAATACCAGGTGGCCACAAATTAACTTGAAAATTGGGACTGGCAGAGGGAGTAAACATCAGAAAATAACTCATTGAATAGATCAACAGCAGAAATCACAGGACAGACAGGTATGCACAGTTTTAACCTGGAGCATAATTGTTTTATTATGTAGCTGCCAGTCCCTTATCTTTGAAGCTTAAAATTAAAACACTGAGATAAAATAATAAAAAAATACCCAGAGGGTATGCAAAAAGGATGGGAATCACGTCTGTATAGGAAACCAGGAAAATGTATATCCTTGTCTGGAAATATTACAAGTCTTGGATGTTTTTGTTACTGGAATGTCCCACATGAGGGTAGAAGGATCATGCTGACACTTAGGAATGAGGACAAGTAACTGGAAGTCATCTCAGAATTCACATCCTTAGAATGTAGATGACTACAAACACACGAACGATTTCAAAGCTGTCTATGCTAAAGTTATTCTGGTAGGTTGACATTTCTTCAATGATTAGTCTTAGGTTCTCTGCACTGAAATATAGCCCCAGAAGTAAGTATAAAATGAGTACAACGGTTGTGCCAGAGGCATCCCCTGATCTTTCCCAGTGCTTCCTGTCTCTTCAGAATGGGCTGATTAAAAAAGCAAAGGATAGGGATACACTGTCTCTCCTTATCTTCTTCACCATAAAGACAACACCACAGTGTTGTCCAAAATTATCCAGTGACTGACACCAGTTCCCTTGGGAGGAATGCACAGTGTTACTTTTTCTGAAATCACAATCCCAAAATGCTTAGCCATCCATGGATGACTCAAAAATGGTGCAAAATATCTGTCCCTTCACCTGATCCCCCAGGCCCCTCCTCTCCCACCCCTTGTGCTTAGCTGGCCTCTCTGACCCTTAGCAGTAACTCTCTCAGAGGAAGTGTTGCAGAAGTACCACACTCTTTGCCAAAGGCTTTGCTAAATCTAACTCTCTTCCCTTTAAAAGTAAATAGGCAGGAAGAAAACAGCTAAGACTTCTACAATGATACAATGCTATCATTTTGATTAAACTCTTATAACACAAGAAGTCTTCTCTCTTCCAAGACTTAACAGTCTTATATATTAGATTGTACAACTCCGCTTTTTGTTGGAAATCTGCAATAAAAAGTGACCACAGACAATATTTTAGAGAATTAAAACTCTTGACTTAGTTTATATAAAAGACCAGATTTTTAAAAGGCCTGGGTACTTACAGTGGTTTTGTGGTTTTGTTAGTTTCTTAATGTTAGTAACACATAGAAAGGGACAAAAGAGAAAGCATTGTAAACATATAAGACACGATCATCCGAAAGATTTTTCTACTGTTTTTATTTAGAGATAATCTTAGAGGAAAAACCTTTAGTGTTTTAGCTAAAAAAACCCCCAAAAAAACAAAAAAAACCCAAACCAAACCAAAACAAAACAAAAAACAAACAAACAACAACAACAAAAAAAAACCAGTACAACATTCGTTTCCATGTGGGCTTTTTGTTAATAACAATACTTGTTCCTTTTTCCAGATCTTAAGGTAACTATGTGAACCCATCATTTTACTGAGAGGAGGGGACACAAGACTCAGATCTTTCAAAGGGTATATGAGAGCTACTGTGGCATTCAGACCTCTGGTTTCCTATACCCATATATAAGTAAACTATAAGTTACTATTAATTTACTAACAAATAAGAAATGCACATCACTGTAATATCTCAAGATCTTGGCAATAAAGTCCACATTTCCTTAGTATTTTCTTTTCCCTTCTCACTGCCTGGAGAGATAACACAATGAATCTAAATGCTGTATAGAGTCTTCTCTTTCCCTACCTAGGTCTAATATACTGAAAGATCAAGAGAGAAAAATAACTGTGACATACATACATGAAATCCCTTCCTATTCAACATATTATTTAAACTTCTTCTTAAATTCTCTTCTAAATTGGGTATTATAGCTAAATATCAGCAGTGTGCCATGACTATCCTGTTGTACCCCATAAGAAAAAATGTTTAGGATTTTTATCTGGTTTTCATTTACTTTAATCTTATATTTTGAGAAGATTAAGAAAGAGAAAATTCAAATCAAAGTTTCAGAAAAACAATAAAGGTAATGATATTAATATGATGAAGAAAATAAAATATAGATTTAGGGCTCTGGAACTTTTATCACCTTTACTTTCATACTTTTGTTTCATTTATATTCCAAGACCTAGACAAGGAACTGACACTGTTTCATCTTGTTATCAAAGAAGAGCTATATTGCATTAGGAAACTGTTTAACATTTTATGGAATTAAGCTTCGTATTTATAACAGATGTCTCCAGTTATACACTACTAATATAACCGTACTCCAAAACTCTCTTGAAGCATGATACCAGTAATGCATTTTCTCCTGGAAAAACTGATGAATTAAATGTGAGGCTGTAAACAGAAATTACATTAATCCATCTTGTAGCTTACAGTAATGTAAATTTCCTAACCTTCTTGTTCATATTGCTACAAACACGTCATTAATCTGTTATGCCCTGAACTTCGGTTCTTTATGCTGCGTAAGAGCAGTGGAGTAGATAAACGATGGGCAGTGTATCAAGAGGAGGGAGCAAATTATAGTTTTGACACTTACTAAGTGATTTCCCATTTTCTTTCTATGTATTTCTTCTGCAAGTTATCGCTTAGGTACTAAGACTTCCATTAAACTTTCAAATGGGCTTTCTCTCTGTATAGAACTTGTGGAAATGAAATAAATTCTCTCTTTGTTTGTAGAGAGTGGCTGCATGAAAGTGCTGTCCCGTTTTATGCTGGTGTTTTAAATTCTGGAAGAAGAACTTCTCCAACATACTCCTGTTCTCCCTACACTGTGATCATGAGACTGCTGCAAACAGTAAAATAATATGTACTTACAAAGATTTATCTGAATAATAACAAAATTTTTAAGAAAGTTTTGTGACAAAATCACTAGAAAGGTTATTACACTTTGCACTGCATTTTTCAATCATTTAATCTCTGATGAGTAGATGTTAAAATACTGTCATATGACTGTGTATTTGGTTTGCATGGACAAGCTTTGGAAGTGGAGGAAGGACTACAGGGGTGGCTTCTGTGAGAAGCTGCTGGAAACTTCTTCCATGCATGGCAAAACCAAACCCTGGCAGCTCCAAAGAAGAACGTGCCACTGGCCAAGGCTGGGCCAATTAGAAATGTTGGTAACACCTCTGTGATAACATATTTAAGAAGAAAGAAAGAAAAAAAAGAGTTATTGCACAGTTGTAATTCCAGCCAGAGAATAGCAGGGTGAGAATACGGGAGAGGAACAACTCCACAGACACCAAGGTCAGTGAAGAAGGAGGGGCAGGAGGTGCTCCAGGCACTGGAGCTGAGATTCCTCTGCGGCCCGTGATGCAGCCCATGGTGAAGGAGCTGTGTCCTTGCTGACCATGGAGGTCCACAGGGATTCAGGGATCCACCTGCAGCCCCTGGAGGAGACCCACACTGGAGCAGGTGGGTGCCTGAGAGGAGGCTGTGACCCTGTGCGAGGCCCGTGGAGAGAGGAGCCCGTGCTGCAGCAGCCTGTACCTGAGGGACTGCACCCTGTGGAAGAGTGACCCACTCTTTCCAATAAAGTGTAAGATTTCCAACTACTTTCTGTTTACAAGTATACCTACCAATTTATTGTAAAATAGTAATGGAATGCAGCTGTAATACTTTGAATATCAACGTATTTCCTCAGCAATGTAAAATACTCTATCATTTCTATGTTTTATTCTCACCAAAGAGAGAAAAAAAAGTCATGTGCTATTTCCTCTGCTCGTGCCACACTCTGCTTTCCTAGAAGACATTTCTGTATGCCTAACTTACTACAATTTAAAGTCTCCTTATAGCTCTTGTTCCATTACTTTTTTCCAGAAATATTTGAAAGTCACATATTTTTATCAGCAAATTAACAATCATTTTTCCCTGAACTCAGTTATTCTAAATTTTCATCTCTTTAATTTCTTTCCTGATATGCTTACTTGAATTTCTTACCCACCTAACAGTACCACAGCTGTTATTCTTTTGATCCTTTTTTCTCTGCACTCTTTGAATAATACCGAACTCTAATCTGAGCAAATCTAGCATCCACTCTTGAAATTTCTTTCAAGTTCTTTCCTAACAAACCCTTCTCCACCCTTCCAGTTTTTCCTGGTCTTTTCTGAAATTTCTTTGGCAGTTTTCATCAGAAAATTCCAGTTGTGCTATGGTAGAAAAGCTTGCTACTCTGAAATTCTTTCTCTTTACTTAACATGATGTGGCAACCCCAGGGGAAAGATTTTTAAAATTTTCCTTTTACAGGCTAACATAGGTTTTGTCAGAAAAATATGCTAATTTTTATCCATGTTGCCATCATTCAATCTAGAACTGGAAATAAAAGCTCAATTAAAATTCCTGATTAATATTTTAAATGTACTTTCTTTCTAAGCCGAAAATCCAGTCCAGGTTTCATGGTCCGCATAATCCATTGCCAGATGTAAAAGACACTGAGAGATATTTTGAAAAAATAATTGTAGTATAAGTACATATATTCCACAAAATATTCAGCATTTCTATCTTTGAGTATCTCACAAAGCTAATTGAAGCTGACGACTTCATTAAAATTATTTTCATTGGGGGCGGGGGGTGTAATTGGTTTTTTTCTTAACTGTTTTCAACACTACATGGGCTAATTAATTGACAGTATTCTCTATTATGCAAGGCCTGATTTAGAAACAATTATGCAAGGTGCTGTATCCATTCTTGTCAATACCTGAATTAATGAGAAATCTCTGAAGTAATAGAATTTTTTTTTACTTTTTTTTTTTTGAAAGAGCTTGCCTGACATGTAATGATCCAATCACTTAAAAAATGAAAAAGAAGAAATGAAAACCTTACTTGAGTTTTAAAAATGTGTTCATTTAATACAAATTAGTTTTCTGCAAAACACTGCCAACCGAGCACATACAAGACTCACGTGGTATCAATCTGCATCAGTCTGAAGATCTGGACATTCTCATCTTCTGGCTGGGTAACTCACAATCTACTCGCTTGTGCAAAGAGTCTCATGTAAAAACATATTCACTGACAAATTTCTCTACCTCCAATTAACATCTGTCTTGGCAAAATCACTTGCAAGTTTTGCTCTGCTGTGTCTCCAACAAATTCCTGTTGAATATGTTCTTATTTGTCAAGTATGCTGTGGAATTTGAAATATGGCTCTGATACTCTGTTCCCTAAAATTTCTGTTTCACCCACTGGAAGGAAAAGAAAATAATGGAAAAGTATTAAGACAGAACTACTTTCTCTAAGAATCGAATAGAACCTTAACAAAGTATTAGTTTCCTATTGTAAAGGCTGGCCAATCAACTTTTATCTTAAAAGCATATCTCCAAAATTTTAATTGAACTTCCTCATGAAAGTAACCTTGAACTCTAAGAGAATTTCTTCAGGATCTGATTCTCTCTGCTCTGTAAAAGGATTTCTGTCCAGTATAACTGCTCACACATCCAAAGTTAAGTTCCATTTTATTTTCAGTTATTCTGCATGTTAGAATGGATAATCAGCACCCTTATAAAAAATGACAGCCATTCCACATTTACAAGCTTAAGGTAGCAATGGAATCAGTAAAAATTCTGTCCTTAGGTTAATCAGTGCTTATATGAGTGGATTTTGTAGCTTTCTTCCCAGTACGAAATCTGTACTAAAAAGGCCTGTTACTAGCCCCAGAACTCTGGAGCTTCCACTAAAGCAGTAGGACCTCACACATGCCAATTCTCCCAGCCAAATTGTTAATGTACTGACCAATCTGGCAGCTGTCACACAGATCTGAATGAAATGAAAACATGCATCACGAGGTGAATCCCAAAGTAGACCTTAATTATTTCTAGCACCATTAATTATGACCACCTGACAGGAGTGTTAATTACACACTAGGTTTCCAGCATTTAACCCTTAACATTCTACATCAAGTTTCTTGCCATATGCTGAATTTTTGAGATATGCAATCACTTCATCTTAGCCATTTTTTGAGAAAGGAACAAAAAACCCCATTGCTTCACATGTTATTTTATTGTGGTTTTTTTCTCCCTGAACCTCTATCCACTATCTCAGCAGTTCAGCTGCCTGCAATCCAGTGTCTATATTTGATGTATCAGGCTGCATGACCTTGGGTCTGGTTTGCCACTAAAACTCTTAGGCTTTGGAAAAAAACACATAAGAAGCTGCGTAACCTAGAGTCGTGCCAGATAAGAAAAGTAAAACAGAGATGAGTAAAAGCTTAGGGATTCAGGAGGAAAACTACAGGTATGAAAGAACAGACAATGGTAAGAAAAACAAATGAAAGGAATCTGAAACAGTAAAACTACAATGCTGAGCACTGATTGACATTGAACACTGGTCCTTTCCAGGAAGCAACAGAGGCCAGTTCTTCCTAATGTGAGACTGACTGGCCAGCAAAGACTCATTATGAACATATTAATGGCCACATTAACCAGGCAAAGCCCTAGAAACTCATTAGTTTTGACTGTCTGCTCTATGTGTAGCCAATACGTAATCGCTTGTTCTCGTCAGTTGTATGTATCTTGTTTACAGAATTTCCTTCATAGGGTAAAAGTTGCCAAATCTAAAATAACCGAAAGAGGGAAGGTTGCATTGCAGTAGACTCATGTTTTGGAACAAGCGCACAATCAGAAAACATGACATTTTTCTGGTTTTCCCTCTTCTAATAAAAAGTCATGGGGCATATTTTGAACACATTTTTGAAATTACTGACTATACAAAAAACCAGAAACTTTGATAGCACTGGTTAAAGACCCACAGATGTCATAAAGATCATCATAGAGTCCTAATGCTAACTGGAGTGCATTTGTGCCATTCTCACATTCTTAAAAACACATTTTTCCCGCCTTTGGGAAGCTGTGTATGGCCAGACTGGGATCTCACCAGAATGTTTGAATGTGTTGTATACATCCTCTGGCTACTGGGTGTAAAATGAGGCTTTGATCATAGATTTGAAGATTGCCATCGGTGTACTTAAATAAAAATTTGGGTGGAATGTGACACCTTGTGACTTGAACATTTTGTGCTCTGATGTTTACACTATTGTAACACTATATTTTTTATCAAAACACCCCAAAGCATAAACAAAAACAGACAAACAAAAAATCCAACAATGTTTACATTTCTTTCTTTGAATGTGGTAATTTGTTCTTTTTATATTTAAGGCTTAGGAAGGTTTTGATGATGCAAGAAATAAAGAAAGAAAAAGTGGAAAAATCTTTGTTGTTCTGGGAGTTCTGTGCTGCTCTGAATCATCAAAGAGTGCATTTCAGTGTTAACAACTTTAAAAAGAGCTCGATAATCTCATGCATTTCCCTGCTATATTATTACAATCTGCACTCTGTTTAAAGTTTAATTTTAAAAATAATTGTCCCTTATTAAAATCTCCTACATTACATTACTGCTGGTCATGCAGAAAATTACTTTGCTTCAGGAGACAAAACCATCCAATAAAATAATTTCTGTCCCATAGATGAAAGAAAATTGGTATAATCACAGTGCAAAATCTTGGAAGTGCTTTGTTTACTAAACTGAGCTGTGAGCATCAAGAAGAGGACTTGGTGCTTGTGATTTTCATGTACTTTTCACTAGTTTCTTGAAACTAGGAAGTGATCTCCCAGGTCATTCTGGCATTGCTTATTTAATGTGGTCTGGATGAAAGGGAAAATAAACATTTGTAAGTTACAGAACAATCAAAACTCTTGGGAAAAGGGAATGCAATGATCCCATTTACAAGAAGAATTTTCTATACTTCCATTTATGCATCTTTTTCAGAACATAGTGTGTTGACAGTACAGCCAAAGTTGGAAAAAATTAGGTTTTTTTTTTCCTCTTTTCTTCCTATAGGTTTCCTCAAAAGAAGAAAGAGCATGAAATGCGCCTCAGGGCAGAAAATGAAAATTATACAGTTAAGCCTCTGAATTTTAATCATCTATCAATTTGAGAGATTTTTTTTTATAGTGTTAGCAATAGATGTAGCAGTCAAAGCAGTAATATGGCTTAAATAAACTGAGAATGATAAAACTATTATGTAAGAGACCTTTTTATTTTATCCAAGAGAAAGTAATTTTCATGATGGCAAGGCTGAATTTTCCTTTTGTTTTTATTTATTCTACCAAAATATAAAGGCTGAAATTCTCAATCTACCTATCCCTCCTCTACAGTGACCTACTTCAGAGGCTGAAGGAGAATTTGGTTGGAACTATGGAAGCCTTAGTGAACAAAGCTCCTGTATATTCTAGGGCAGATGCCTGATTTGGACACCTATATTTGCGCTGTGAAGTGATTAAACAAACCGTGTACCGAACAGCAGCAGTGAGGCTGCTCCACAAGGGCTGCTGCACCAGGAGCAGCGCAGGCTGACAGCACAAGCCATGCTCTCCCTAGCAGTCTGGCAGGACCCAAGCAGGGCTGCACTGGGGATGGCAATCCCCTGGATGGCAATCCCAGGCAAGACAAGGAGGTGAGTCAGGGCTGGGGTCCACCCAGAGAGTTTGCTCAGAAAGAGCAGCAGCCAAGACTGAACACAGCAACAACCACAACTCAGCACAGGGTGGGATGGGGTATCCCAGCCTGACAAGCCCGAGCCCAAACAGGACTCCTGGATCTGGCACGGAACACCTGGGTGGAGACCCCAGTGAGGTCGGTCAGGGCAAGGAAGGTCTGTTGCTGGAACCCAGACCATGACACCAGCAGAGTGAGCTCACTGGGATGGATGTGCTGGAATTGAGACCTCATGTGCAGTTCTCGGAGTGTGGTTTCTCCAGGTAATTTTGGTTTATGAACTATGAGGGCAATATTGCAGGACCATGCCCATTTGACATTTTTATCAGTCCCTTGGAGAAAGGGTCAGAGCTCACTGTCAAATATTACAGATGACACCAAATGCAGGGAAGCTGGTAAGTAACTCTCGAGTGAAGGGGTATTGTTCATACATATCTAATCACCCTGGAGGAACAGGTCAACAGCAAATGTCAAAAATTCAGCAAGGACAAATGCAAGTGCTGCCCATGCTCATGAGGCACCAGTGCAAGGACACAGGCAGGTGCCTGTCTGGGGGGAGCCACTTACAAAATACCTGCCAAGTCTCTTGAGGGTTTGGTTTGTTTTGCTTTAATTTTAATCCCCATAGCTTCATCTAAGGTTACTTACCTGAAAATAAGAAGTTCATCAGCTGCCTGATGGTTGATGAAAAGATCTAATATATACTGTGTGGATTGATGAATAGACACTACAAGTTCATTGACTTCCATGAAAATTCAACACAACATCTTCTTGGCCACTGACAGTATAGAGGATTTTTCAAGCCTTGGAATAAACCTCACTGCAGAAAGCACAAATACTCCTTCAGGAAGGATTTGGAAAGAATTTCAGATTTTATGGTTTGTGTAACTCTAACATCCTTTATCTCAGCAGTTTTAGTCTTTTTGTGTCCATTGGTGCTAACTAATGGAAAACTCCAGTGAATTATGGGTTGACTGCAGAGAGGTGATATGTGAGAAAGCAAGGTACCTACCTACTTTGATCCGCTGGCAAAGTTAATTTGTCTCAAACTGCCTTTTAGATGTATTACTGATTCCAAATATGCATACTGAAAGGGTGAGACCATTAAATAGATTATTACACAAAGGTAAGTTGCAGTAACCCCTCTAAGACATTTAAGTATAGGATTGGCAATAAAACGTAATGATAAATTATAGTTTTAATAGATCTTGAAGAATATGTTCCAATAAAATTTTAAGGGTTCAATAAAATGTGATACCTACCCCTCAGTAAAGGACTGCTAGACTTCCTGTATTAGTGCATAATGGTAGAAGGTTTTAGTAATTTCAAGGGAAAGTTAATATTTTATATGAATATTTAAATACTTGACACATGGATGGAGATCAAAATCTCTTATTAATAAATGACTGTTCAGTTGATTCCATTAAAATTTTTCTCATTTACATTGGTTCTAAAAGTCATTCTTAATTTGGCCCATGCTAGAGGACTAAACGAATATTAAAAAAAAAAAATAAAAAATCACCACTTCATTTTATGTGTTTTTCATCATTTATTTCACTTATATTTGCTAATTAGGGAGAATGATTACTTATTGAGAGCTCAGTTCACCTCTCCTTAAATATTTGTCCTTCTTGGAACAATCAGCAAGTGATAATTTATCATCACACAATAGACGAGGCATTTCTATACTGGATAATAAGGTACATGCTTATTCTTGCTAAAACTTATGTTCAAGATTGCACAAACTAGTAAAAAAATATTATGAAAGAAAATCATGTTTCTTACAAATGAGACTCATATACGGCAAGCCTTTTTTTCAGTCACAAAAAACCCCACAGTATTTTTATAATGTAGTGAGAATTTTTATTAAAAAAGTATAAGTTAGCATAATAAGTGTCTTAGTAGGTAACTACTTCTTACTGACTAACTATGGTTGCCAAAGTTGCAATTCACATTGTTATTTTGTGATGGAAGTTATAAATCCACATTATTTCCAATGGAATTAATATTGATTGTACTTGGACGTATTAGTACATTCCTGTAATTACAGTCACTGCTCATATGGTACAAGTAATTGGTCTAGCAAGGCTTCCAAAATACATCCTAGCAAGATAAAAAGATTTAGATTTTTGTGAAACATTGTCCAGCTCACAATACACTACGTTGAAACAAGAACCAGCTCTTAGCAGCAGCCAGTGGAACGATTTAAATTTTTAGATAGGTCAAAATTTTAAAAACACTTCATGCCAATGAGGCCAAAGACAAAAACTTTCATGTTTTCTATGAGTCAGAATCCCTACAGAAGCAGAAACATATGTTCCCTGCAAGACCAGACACATGCTGTCCAAAACTGACCTTAGTTTTATCAGTTTATTGGTGGTCATCACTAAGCACCATTAAAGAACCTAGAAAAATCATGCTATTTTTAGTCTGAAGGGGTCACAGCTCTGCCAAATCCATCCCTGGAGGTCACGAAAACCCTGAGCAAGAAGGTGTTTCCTGAGTAGACCTGAAGGGAAGCTCTTCTTGCAATAAGTGAATGATGATAGCATGACTTCAAAAACCTTAAATTAGATTTTCAGAATTTACCTGTCAAACTCTGTGGTAAATAGCTTTCTTAAAATTTTTATCAAAATTATAATTCTATTATGACATGTTCCATAATTGAAAAGTTGTTGTCTAAGTGTGGAACAAGAATTTCCATTCTCTTCACAGATTAAAATTATCTACCCTTAAGAATATATATAAAAGGATATATAGTACTGATTTTATACTAATGTAATCTGAGCTTTGCAGAACCCCCAGACATGTTTAAAAGATTTCCTTTGTAGAAGAGAAAAGGAGGGGAGAATTATGAGAAGGAATTCTGTGTTACTGATAGACATAGGAATGAGCAAATCTGCCTATGATTTTCCTGAGTCACTGCCTTAGAGAAACCTAGGAACAAGGCTATGGAAAGCAGCTACTCTATCACTGTGCTTAACTCTTTGAACACTTTTCTTCTAACTATTGATTTTTACAATTTGCAAAATATAGAAACAATTAATCAATCTGTGAGCCTTCATAGTTATTCCGAGTGGTCTATATGTTTCCTCAATTTTTCATATAGAACAGAAAGTGCTTGCAAAGCAGAGACTGTGTTGAAGAACTAAGTAAATTCCAAAACATTTAAAAGTCATGCTGCAAAAAGTAAAACTATGTAACACTGGAGAAGTTAACTTTGCACTTACGTGTACTCAGAAAATTGATACAGTATGTGATTCTATCTGTTTTTCCATTTAAAATTAAGAGCCTCAAGCTGTAGACCATCAAAACTCATTTTCCAGAAAACGAACAAAATACAGTTTGACAGATTGATTCTTGTTAACAGTGAAAAGGCATTGCACATGCTGACCTGAATTGATTTTGGTTTTTTTCTTTTAATAAGAACTAGATCATCACTTTTTCTCTCCTGACATATGGGTATCAACAGCTTTACACAATTTGACAATGTCAAAGGTTTTAACCAGCAGAGTCCATAATTTCTGGCTCAATCTGAATTATTTTTCTTAAATAAATACATAAATAACAATAAGAAACAAAAGAAATTAGTAGAAAATGAAAACTACTTCTGGAGAAAAAACATAGCACGTGATTATTATCAATGTTATACATAAATGTTCTTCACTTTGGTCACCTACACCTCACCCCCTCCCAGGGAGGAACCAAAGGTTGTGCAGTGGTTTAAAAGAAATTAGGTTTTTTAAAGGGGAGGGTGACATTTTTCAAAATGTGATTTTACTAAATATTTATATAATTTTCATAGGTTCAAGATGAGGACTTTTTTCTTATTTAAGAATAAGATTCATTAAGAGAACTACCAAGAATTCCACCAGTGGCAAGCGTATGTTCGAAATCAAATTTTTTCAGGAAGATCAGAGCATGAGCCACAATGTTTTTCAGTGTGACAAACACTGGTGAGACTGAATATTTTTTAAGTCATACAGCATATAGGACAAAAATATACAAATCTTGAAAGTCTGTGGTTTATGAGAAAATATAGATAATAAAAGAATTCCTGATCACCACCTCTCCCTGAGGACTGTGGCAGTGGACCAGCCAGCTGCCTCCTTGAGAGATGGAGAAATAACTTGGGCAGATTTTCCTTCCCAGGACAGGGAAGCTGAAGAATATGGAGGCAGCATGCTTGGGGGGAATTCCCTCTCTGCCAAGTCTTAACCCTGTCAATCATAGATTCAGTTCCACCTCTGTTATTTTAATATTCATCATACTGTATTACTATTCAACAATTGCTAGAAACTTCTGCCTTTCTGTAACACTAATTGGTTAATGCTAATATATTTTGCCTTTGCCCAGAACTCATCGGAAAACTGTCATCCCCCATCAATCTGTGATTTGATAAGAACCCTGGACCTCAACTTATGACCACCCTGCCTTTCCCTATAAAACCTTGTGTAAGGAACTCCTCGAGGTCTCTCTGATAGCCCTGTATCCTGAAGAAGAATAAAAGTCTGGGTAATGCTATCAGAGTAGTCCGTTCTCTCTTCTTTACCCCCACCTGCTTCATCTCACATCAGCTCTCTGCCTCGCCGCTGCGGAGGCTAAACCTAGGTACACAGATACGCCAAGAGATAACGCTCATCCCGAGCAGCAGTGCTTAGCTGACCGGGTGCTGGATAGATTGTCCCGCAGAAATCCAGGCAGCACTGCGGACCCCCAAAAAGTGTTAAGGACAAGCACTCTCAAGATTCAAATTAATCTTTAACAATGAAACCAGTTCACAAATGTAAAAGTCATTACATAAATTAAAATGTCTTCTGTTATCTATAGAATGATAGAAAAATTTAGATCAGAAAAAACCTTTAAGGTCCTTGAGTCCAACCATCAACCTAATACTACCAAGTCCCCCACTAAACCCTGTTCTATCCTTTAAATATCATCAGGGATGGTGACTCAACCGCTTCCCTGGGCAGCCTGTTCCAAAGCTTGCTAACCCTGTCAGTGAAGACAGGCACCTTTCCAACCACTCTGCCTCCAGTCTGTAGTTCTGCCTGGGGCTGTCGTGACCTAAGCACAGGACCCAGCACGTGGCCTTTTTGAACCTCACACCACTGGCCATTGATCCAGCCTGTCCAGATCCCCCTGCTGAGTGTTCCTACCCTCTGCCCTAGGTTATACCGTGTATCACTTTCCTGTGTTCTGCCTTAGCTGACTGGTTTTCAGTTTTAGTCTCACCACTGCTAGTCACTAGAAAAACAAACTAAAATAACACATTTACCACTAGGTCAACGAAAATCATCAGAACGATCAGTACTGCTGCAGTTCAAAACACCTTTTTCCCTCAATAAATACTGCAATGCAGGGACTGAAAGGATTGTGCTGTTGCCTTTAAACTGGTACAATGGGGATTATTCATGGGGATTGATTACATCTCCCACTATACTTTCTCCAGAGGCAAACCATTGTACATGTCAATTTTCACTCTCTAAATATCAGCAGAAAATATTAGATGCTTTTATTATATTAGTAATTCTATCAGGCTGCTAACATTCATGTTAAAGTCTGCATAGATAGCGCACATGAATAGTCTTGAGTTCAAACTGATTCTAGTCACTGAAATATAACATTTGATGGAGGCAAATAAGAAAAAGGTTTTATTAAAAAAATAAATTAATATTCACTTAGTTGCCACTGTGAAAACTTTCCCTGAAGACAACTGTTATAAAGGAACTAAGTATAGGAAGGTGATTTCTTAAAAAAGAGTTATTAACTGATCACCTACAATTGATTGTGGTGTCAGCTGCTTCCTTATGGACAAAGAGATGTTATGTAGTTCTTGTAAGATTTTAAATCCAAATAGTTAAATTCAGGTAAATACTTGTGTAGGAGTTCAAGTATAAAAATAAGCCCCATCTGGATTTATGTTTCCGTCTAAAGTGAATTCAGTATATTTTGAGTAGAAATGACAATGTGTAGGTTTAATGCAGTTTAAGTAATTTGTTCTAATTAAATTCACATTTATTTCATTTTCCTGAATGTTCTAATTTACAAAATTGTTAAAGGAAAGACTGGCAATCCTAATGATAGGAAAGTTGTTGTTCAAGGTTCTAGCATAGGGAAAACTCTTCATAAGGAGGCACTACCTCTAGAAATGGAGATTATCATTTTAAGTTATCTTCTCTGATCTATAAGTCTGCTTCTAAAAATAGAATCACATTAAAGTAAATAACATTTCCCAACATTTAAACAGGATTAATTCAGGTAAATAAAACGTGTCCTTACCCGGCTACTTGCAATATTGCTGACATAAAAACTTGTATATTTACTTACGCAAAATAACATGTACATAGCAATGGCTCCCTTAAAATCATTAGACTCCCACTGACTCTCTGTGCAGCAATACAATCAAAGCTTAAAGGAAAAATAATTCACTGCAGCTACTTTGTGTAAAACCAGAATGATCTCAAGCTACAGCAATACAAAATTTCTGCTCTGTAAAAGGATAGGTGGGAGAAAAAAAGATGAAGGAATTCAAACTAATTAGTCTGTGTAAAGGTTGGGTACACTGCTTAGAGCAATGATAAAATTGTGGCTCTTAGGTAAGCAAACATGGTTGTCATAGCTGTTTAATGCTTGTTCTCTTTCTTACTCTGAGAAATGGTAACAATAAATACTGAACTGCCATGTCGGCAGAGATAAGACAATAAACATCTCTGAGCAATATCCAGTTATCATTGCAAGAAGAGAAAGAGAACAAAGGCTGTTCTACCAAACAACCTCACAAAACATTGTAATGCAACTACAAATTCTGTTCTCAGTGTACTAGATATTCAAATTCCCAAAGGGGAAATATTTTGCAAAATGAGCTCACTTCTCTCCACTGAGACAAGAAAGGATTGCTGTTGTGGAGGTACCACTGACCAGCTTTAGGCCAGGGACATGTTGCACACCTGGATTACAGCTGTACTTCATTAATTCCATCAGCTAGATGTGGGCAAAATAATAGGAAAGCTTCTTACACATCCACCTCTCAGATGATTTCAATGTTTTGATTGTGGTAATGTCTGGGAGAATTCATCAGCTATTTAGGAATACAGAAGTAAAAACAAACAAACAAAAAATGTGGCAGAGTCTAAGGTAACTGTTAAATAGAGATTTAGTTCTGAAAAGCCAGTGAAATACCTTTTTTAAGCCTTCTCCAAATACATGTCTACTGAACACATGAGAATATCTTCCCACCAAATGAAGTCAGAAGTCACAATTATAATGTGACTAAAGAGAGCGGGAAAGCCTGAGGATATTGTTAACATCCAAAGGAACTTATATTAGCATGTAGAGTGTTAAATAAAATCTGTATACTTATACACAGATTTAAAGGGAAAAATAAAGTATTAACACTATATGGTATTACAGACAGTATTTAAGTTGATGCTGCTGCGTGTCTTTAGACACTGGAGAAGAGTAAAATGCAGAAACGAAGCCCTTATAACAGAAGTGTTTTCAGCTTGCTGCACCAGACAGGAAACCTCAGCCTTATCACCTGACAGGTTATAAGTGCGACCTTTGGTCCTTGCATTCTTGTGCCATTTCTGTTACAGCTCTTAGTGAGATTTAGAAGTTGAGAAGTTTAGTCTTTAAGACCTTTCCAGAAATGCTCTAGATATACACTATTTCTAGATAGATTAAATAATTTTCTCATTCTATGTGATAAAAGAAACAATAAATGATGCAGATTCGAATAAAGCATTCAAAATTATTAGTAGGAACAAGGATGACTTTTTCCAAGTGATAGAAAGACTATTCACTCCTAGAATTTAAGAACTGTACTAGAGACTGCCACAAAGAACAAATCACTTGAATAGTGAACCTATTAACAGCTCCTTGGTTCCCTTCCTGTATATAAAACCTTCTTGATTTTAGAACAGTGCTAAATTCTGTGTGTTTATGCTCCAACTGGATTGATTAATATCACAGTTTCATTATTTGAAGCAATCCTTTCCCAAGGTCCCTAACTTTTTAACACAACTTCAATTTGCAGTTTTAGAAGTAATGAACAATCTTGTCCAGTTCTTCATCTACAAAGCCTTTCAGCTATTAACCAAACACTCAAAATCTAAGCAAAAGAATTCATTTCCTAGCAGAATTTTCATATGGTTTCCCTAGGTCTATATAACCATAATATTTCCTGATCACTAAAATTTGCCTCCATTTCAGATTACTTTTTTCATTGTGTAGATACTGCTAACTTTAATAATTGGATATCGTTGGATAAGTGTCAGCAGGTTTTGCTGATGATTAACTGAGATCAGGAGACCTGTAACTGTCACATACAAAAATCTACTTACACAGAATTTGGAGATTAAACTCCTTGAAATTCAGCAGCCTCATTTTAATTTGAAAAGAAACCCAAAACAACACCAAGCAAACAAACAACAAATAAAAACAATAACAAAAAAACCCCCAACCAACCAAAACCAAAAAAACCCCAAACCAAACCAGAAAGCTATGGAAGAAGTCTGGGAACCTTATATGTAATTTCATGCATCATACTTACCATTGGCTATGTCAAGGCTATGTCCTTCTCGGTATAAGGAGGATTTCAGATTCCTAATGGAGAAAACTGCCTTGTGCTATACAGGGATCAAAGCAACCCCATTAATGTAAACTTCTTTAGTAGGCACATATATTGCAGCTCTTCATTTGCAGTAGTCAGTGGCCTTAAGCATGCACAGACCATATTACTCTCATTCTGGAAAGCTCTAGAAACAAACTCCAGCAGCAAAAAAACAGCCACTCAGTTGGGGTGACCTAGGAATCTCTCCTCCTTCTCTAAACTATTTTCATTCTTTTGTATGACAAGAATAAATCATGCAGCTGTTTTGCATGTGCTCAGGGAGAAAGTATCCCATTCGCCTTCCTGTCTTTGTGCAATGCTCATATCTGAGCTGAACAGGATTCTTAAGAAACCGTATACTATTAAACAGCAAAAGCAGAGGTGACATCAGGGAATCATTGAAAAAGAAAAAAAAAACCCACTCCACAAACAGACAAAACTATTACACAAGTATAATAAAGTTATCCATAAAGCAATTTTGACTCTTTATATTCCTCAAATAATATACACTTCCCAAAGTGTTGAGGAAATAAATGCTTTTTAATAGCATTGATGACCTAAACCGTATATGCTCGTAACATTGCAACTCTTGAGCAGTGAAATTTGGTTCTATTAGGATGTAAATCTCAGTGAAAAAAGGAATAGAAATGACACTATATTTTCTTGTGATATTGAAAAAGTACCATTTTTGTTTCAAAAATGGTAAAATGGAAAAATAATTCCTAATGCACAGAAAGGAGCACTGGGATTACACTACATTGTATTTCTATCACATAATTAAATGAACTAGCCTTAGAACAGAGTTATTCAAGAGCAAGATACACTTAAAATTTAAACCTTTATACCAAAGTCTGCTACAAACCAGAAAAAATGTATTTAAGAAGCAGTACTTTCTTGTTAATTATAAATATAAGTGGGCAAGTCTTCATGTCATCTGTGTTCCAACAAGATCTGTATTACAATGAGAGGGAAAAAAAAGGGAGAAAAAAACCACGTTCAGTGAATGGTTTGTTTTGAATCGATGCGGATTTCATTGTAAACTGCACCAAGAATCTTCATTAGTCTGCAATTAGCAGTGTGCCCTGGCAGCCAGGAGTACCAAGCATGTCCTGGGGTTCATCAGGCACAGCATCACCAGCCAGGCAAGGGAGTGGATTGTCCCACTCTGCTCTGCACTGGGGCGGCCTCACCTCCTGTGTCTGTGTGCAGTTTTGGGTGCCACAATAGAAAAAAGACATGAAGCTGTTGGAGAGCATCCAAAGGAAGGCAATGAATATGGTGAAGGGCCTTGAGGAGAAGCCATATGAGGAGCAGCAGAGGTCACTTGGCCTGTTCAGCCTGGGGAAGAGGAGACTGAGGGGAGACCTCATTGCAGTCTGCAACTCCCTCATGAGAGGAAGAGGAGGGGCAGACACTGCTCTCTTCTCTGTGGTGTCCAGTGACAGGACCTGAGGGAATGGCCTGAAGTTGTGTCAGAGGAAGTTTAGGTTGGATATTAGTAAAAGGTTCTTCATCCAGAGGTGGTTTGGCACTGGAACAGGCTCCCCAGGGAAGTGGTCACAGTCCCAAGCCTGACAGAATTCAAGAAGTGTTTGGACAATTCTCTCATGGTCATGGTGTGACTCCCAGATGTGGTCCTGGTTCAGGTTATTCACTGAAAATAATGACATGGATGATCTCTGGGTTGAGACTGTCAGCAAGGCATCTATGTATACTAAGGAGGACCCTTTCCTTATGGCAGAAACTTTTTGCTGCTAAAACAGAACTGAGGGAATAACTCAGAACAGCTGAAACAAACAACTCATCTTTCTTTAATCCATCAAGTTCCTGCTGCAAGGTACTCTAAGCTAACAAATTGTTTCACTCAGTGTATAGCAATGTCTTTGCACCTAACATATGAAGGGAATTATTATTAATGAGATTATTATGCTTAGCAGATCTCACACAACACACTGATCATTCACTCTGAAAAGAGAAAGAGTAAGCTATAGAACTGTCAAAATATGTCCCATGCCTGCTGAATTGATGAAGTACTGAATAAAGAAGGAACCGGCCTCTGAATCTTTATCAGGTTGTATTTTCTAATAAACTGTGACACAGGATGTAAGACTCTGCTCTGGGCTGTTTCTCTGAATCGGTTACAGCACTACAAAACGGCTCAAACACAGCAAACACTGTTCATGAGTAGACCCAGAGCAGAGAATAGAGACTAATGCCCAGGTATGTCCTTACTTTATTTTTGGATCCCAGATCCATGGTGAGAGGGCAAAGGAGAGAAGTTAGGGATTTTATAATCCTGATACACCCTGCTTTGATATTTCCTTCTCTTCCTAGGCAAGAAAATATCAAAGAAGCACAGTAAAGGGAATATGTCACGGGCAAGTCTACCTTAGTTTTACGAGGCAGAGTAGCTACTTGATTATTGGTTGGGAAGTCTCACAGCATGATAGCACTGCTACAAAGTTAAACTCTTTCTACAAATCTGAAGACAAAAACAGTGTAAGGAAGCCCACGAGAGGGAGGACGGTTAGAAGGATTCATATAGGCCCACCAGGTGAGTAAGGCTACCTCCAGACTGTTAGTTCTAAGACAACTGCTTCAGTCTCCCTAGCCTCTGACATTCAGCTGGAAATCACAGTAAATTTAATTTCAGTGTTTTGTTTCATTTTACAGTGACATAAAAACCTGCAAATCTAATGTGGCCATGGAAAATATGATACTTGAGCATCTTGAGTGTCTCAGCAAATTGCAGACTAGATTTGTGTGACTCAAAGGGGAAGCATCAAAGAGCATCATCAAAACTGTGAACAGAAACAAGCACAACAACTGCAACCCAATCTGATTTCTACATCGCACCAAGGTATTATTTACATAAATTTCAATTGACTTTCAGAAAAACAGGATGAGAGCACAAAGAAATGCCCAGTCTCATAAACACTGACATTGGTGAGATCTACTGTGGATCAGTGACTGATCTTCAAACTACTACATTTACCATATGGTAGCCTACACAGTAGATACAGAGCATTCCTTTTAACTTTTGCATTGTAGACATGACATTCTGAAATATATAAACTGAGGGGAAAAAAGAAAGATGATAATGTAAAATATTCTCACTCTTCCACCTCAAGTTGTTCTGTGTAGTTTAGACAACAGACTTTTTGTAAAGTTTGTAAAACGAAGTTTTGAGATATACATACATATGCATGTATACAAAAAGTCAATTTAGATTTACAGCACCTTTAACAACTCCCAAACAGCAATCTGTATGAGTCTCTAATATTATGCTCTCTCTTCTCTTTTAGACAATTATTCTTCCTTAAAGTATCTACAGTGTGTGTTTGTAAATGGTATATTTAGCCATAAAACTTGCTGAATTTAGTACTTTATGCTCTTACACACTTCAGTAGCTTTAATGTATCCTAGATTTACAGAGCTGTGTTGCTTTTTAAATGTATTTTCTTATTTTTGCAAAAACATAAAATCTTTTAGTAGATCTTAGAGTATTGTATGTATCAACAGCTGCAATTTAAAATATTTTTCTAAGCATTCTATTTTAGTGAGACCTTCAAAGTCAGTCAATTTTTTTCCCAGAGAGATCTCTTAAAGAATACACATTATTTTATATCTCATTCAGTTAAGTTCACACTAGTATAGTACTTTGTTTCACATTGCATCATATGTTTATTTATTGTGACCTTATATTTTGTTAACACTTCACTTATCACCAATAGCTTTAAATACTCTATTATGTGTGTACCTGTTGCCGACTTGTGTAATTTTACTACAAATATTTGGTTTAGTTGTGCTTAATTCTAAAATACTTATTTTAGCTTTTTACTGGAAAATAGGTACTAAAATTATATTTAATATTTCCCTGCATGTTTGCCTTTTTGCTAAAGCTACCTATAACCTGATGTTAAAAAATTCTTTAAATCCATAAAGCAGAAAACTGTGTCTGAAAGTGTTTGTGAAGTTTCTCTATTCCTCTGGAAGTCTACACAAAAGTGTAAATGTAGCAAATGAACAAACCATATTACTACTCTCTTTGTTAAGCAGATTTACTTCTCAAAGATTTTCTCTGGATGTTAACCTGACAGGACCAATTTATTACTGACCTCGTCTTAGTAGCTGTAAGCAATTAAAGGACTAATTGTGAATCAGTCTGCTATGTCAGTATTCTCAACTTACATTTAAAGAGTTCATACACCAAAATTGTACCCTAAGAAAACAGTTACGTTGCCAAAATCACAACACATGAACACAGCACCATAATCTGAGTAACTGTTGCACAACAGAATTCTTGTGGTTGCAAGAAGAAACAAGCCGTGTTCTTACATATTCATACCTGTACACAGAGAAGATTCAGGGGCAGGCGCAGCAGTGCACCCACTGCAGCCAACCCACTCCCAAGAATAATTCAGGAATCACACTTGCACGAAGAAAGTTGGAAACCACTCTTCCAGTAAGATCCAGATATCAGAAAATCCTGTAAGGCATGGAAGTATATTAGAATTTGACATACCATAACTATAAAAAACCTATACTATACATGGTAGATTTGTTGCTCAGTCAAAAGGACACTTCTTCATTTCTTTCAGCTCGATTTAGAATAAATAGAATCATTATTATTATTAAACTACTGCTCAATGTATAATAAATTGAGAGAGGTAGCAAGAAGGAGACTATGTGATAGCTAATATCTTTCCTTAGGATCCCTATTTCCTAAACTTAAATAAAACCCATATTTTGCAAGCATGAAAAGACCCCTACTGAGTTAAACATATGCAGCAAAAGAAAAGCAGTACATTGTTGTTGTTAAGTGTGACAGTCTAATAAAAGGACTTTTTTTTAATAAGATCCAATTTTAGGAAAAAATTAAATATGCTTATAAAACTTTTCAAGGTTTTGAAAGCATTGCTGAAGCAAGGCAAATTAAAGGTATGAGGTATGCTTTGTGAGTACCAACAACCTATGCTTAGAGACAGTATTTAATTATTCCTCAAATTTTTCCAGCTACAGCATCTCAGATGCTTCTTGAAGTAATATATTTAGCATCTGATGACCTAAATAAATGGTAGTAGCACACGTTGCCTTTACACATAATTTCTGCAAAAATATTTTTAAAAGGGAATTTAAGTGCATACCAGATTAATTTCTGTGGATATTTTAAAAAAAGATATTTGTTTACATAATATGAGAATTCTTGGGAAATTTTACTCTCTATAAAATTGAAGAACCTACATAGTATCTGAATGTATAAATAATTTCTATTGAAATTTCTGTCTACAAGTATAAACGAAGAATTACAGTTCCCAAAGCCAGAAACGTGTGGAATTAATTTCTATTTTCTGGTTTCGTATTCTGAAAATAATTTTCACAGTGCATGGCAGGCCATTAACTACTTTTTCACAGCTCTGGATGCATTTTTTGTTCTCATCAGTTTCATGAAAATATTGTTTCTCATGCTACTTTTTGTCTGACTTAAAGGTTTTTTTTTTGTTTTTTTTTTTTTAACTTAGCTTTGCTATACATCATGAAATTGAATTTAAAAGCACAAAGCATCTAGGTAAAGCTACAGAAAATAACCAGCAAACTTGGCTGAATTTTATTTCAATGGATTTTCTGCTAGCTAACGATGAAAACAAAAATTTTCAAGGCCAGACTGAAAGTTTCAGTGTATCTTTTTTTTTCCACAAGGCAAAATAATTTGATATGTTAGTTCTGTCAAGTGCTCTTTCGTCTCTTCACTGTTTCATCTACTCACATTTAATAACACAGGTGTTTGGACAACTTCAATTCCATAAATGAACCGTTCCTACTGTTACTTTTATTATGAGTCCTATGCCTAAATTCCCATTTCCTTCTGCAATGATCATTATTGGTGAGCGTGTATTGCTGGTTTTTCCTCATTGGAAATTCAGTGGAATCATGGTTCTTTTTGTGCTACATACTTTATTGCTATGTTCATAACCCTCATAGCTTGCTAAGCTAAAATTTTTATCTTCCAATATGTAAATTACATCTAGCTCTTTGTATCATTAAACAGAAAGATTTGAACTTTAAATGATGTGATTCAACAGAGAAGAGTAAAGATTGTTATGACTGTCAAAAAATTTTGGAAGTTTACTTTATATACCAGAATATAATTAAGAGTAATATAGAGAGTAAAAACATAAATCAATATATACACTTATTCATAGATATAGAGTGGATATAGATATAGATACAGACATGTTCCACACATATATATTGGTCTTTACAGAGGTAGATAAACAAAGGAGAAGAGCCATATTGATCAGGTGATTAGAATTGAAGCTTCATCTTCCAGATAGCAAATATCCTTAAACAGCTTCACCCAGTTGCAATAGTTTTATGATCCCTTGCAAAGAGAAAGATCATCATGAGATGGTCACGCTCTGTAGGGACTCAGAGCACTCAGTTCTTACAACAGTGAATAATAATGCTATTTCCTTATGAGAGGTACCTGTTTTGAGCAACCCTTTTAGTGCTTATTATCCCCCTTCACTTTGTGGTGAGAAAAGCTGTCAGAGTGGTGTCATAACACTGCAGAGTGATAGTGATCCCATTGCAGCACATCACTGCTGGTTTTTTTCCAGTCAAGACGAGGTGCTGGGCCAGGCGTGGTCAGACTACCATATGTCCACGCACAGATAAAATGAATTTCAAATATCATCTTAAAAACTACACTGAACTTCATCTTTACTAAATCACATGAAGGGAGAAAAAATTCCACTTTCCCATTTCTCAGCAAAAATAGTAAACAGTTGTTGCTGCTCCAAGGTTATGTGATTTCAGAATTTCATTTTTGTTATAAAAATACACAATAACACCATTATTACTTTATCCTGAATTGATGTCAGGGCAATATTGTTACAATATTTACACAGATCTTTACTAGACGGAACAGTTCCTTTTTGTGGTTTCTTTCCTTTTTGAACCTTTCACAACACAATTTTACTTGCAAAAAGAATCATGCTGAGTGACATTCAAGTTTGTACTACTTTTACAAGGCATCCATGGCATGACAACAAATTTGTAGAAAGGCAGTCACAACGACCTAAAGCTTGTTTTACATATGACTGGCTTTTGTGATAGATGTATCAAATTGGTGGGTGCTTTAACTTCTAATATTCATACAAATTACCCACTTTTAGGAAGAGATGTAATCTTAAGATTCTTTTTTTAAACTTCCTAATGTGAACACTTTCCAAATTTTAAGACTTTTTTTGCCATGTTGTAAAAGTGTGATACCCTACCCAAAAGGCTACTTAGTCACATCATCACTGAGGGCACAGTTATGCCCCGTATATTTTCAGTCTCTCACCTGTCCACTGCTACTGATGCTGCCTGGGAGCTGCTCCTTGGGCACTCCCACAGTCCTGCTTCCTCTTTCTCAAGAGCATGGGCTCCTCCCCAGCAAAACCTCTTCAAATACTGAATATTGCAAAGACCTCTGAGCTCAATGTCTCTGGGCACCCTGAGCCTCCCTTGGTGCCATGGGCCCTCCCACAGCCCTGTTACAGCAGTAAAGGGAAGGATGCAGGATCCCCTAAGAGAGGAATAAAATGGGTGCCATCCGCCACAGGACCAAAGAAGGGCTGTCTGTAGTACCTGAGGGATGAGAGCTGGGGATAGGATCAGGTAGCTTTTGCTTAATCTGCTCATCCTTTTGCATTAATGCCGCTGTGCCACTAGCGTGATTTATAAGTAATAACACTTGTCAAAAGGAAATTGCTGTTGTTTCTGGCCATGCATAACTTGTCAAAATTAAATACACACTTTGCACCAGGGATGCTGTCACCTCTGCTGCACCTCATTAGGCAAATTGAATTCATAAAATCTTAAATACTGTTGGGCCTGAGTTTCCCTCACCCACAGAATTCAAGTCACCAAATTACTCTAATTCTCCTCTTGCAGTTGGGTTCTTTTTTGCTGGGAATGTATTTCAGAACTCGTCCAGTGTCACTGTGTGGTGTCTACCTGTGACTGCCTTGCCATGGAGGTGTGGGTCATAGTGTTGTCTTTGTTCTCACCCCACCAGAGCTGCAAGCCTGGCCTGCTTTGAATATGCCATGGAGCTGCACATGCACAGCTTTGCCCCTGGAGGTGACAGTTTTTTTGAAGTTAAGCCAGAGCTGCACAAAAAGTGAAGGTGCCAAATCAGCTCCATGAACTGGTCTGGTAGAGTGATGGTAACAATGATGCCCATGGTGAATTCTCCATGCTTGAGGAAAAAATTGTTTCTGTGCAATATATTTAGATATAGACATAAACATATATCTATATCTATGGATATAGATACATACAGATATATATCTTTATCCTTAAAAAAAGAAATAATTTCAATTTGCAAACCTTACTTCTAAAAAGACAGTCTTTCATGTGTTGACATTCTAAAATGAAACTTTCAGCACAAACCCCACTACACTAATATGGTTAGAAAATCAGGGTAATTCAGAATGAGGAAAAAAGCATGGAAGCATGCGTGCATATGAAATCAGCTAATGGGAATTCTCAGACTAAATACGTTAAAGACATAAGTTATGATGCTGGTTTGTGCAGACATTAAACAAGATGTTTATCATGGTCACCTTTTTTTTCAAAAATTGGTTGCAATAGAAGATAAAGGTAGGGAAAATTAACTCTACCCCAACTAAAACAGGCACAAATGGCCACAAAGAGAAATATGGGAAATTACATATAAAAAAAATTGAAAAAAGCTTTTTTACTGTGAGAGTGGTCAAATACTGGAACAGGTTGCTCAGCTAGGTTGTGCAGTTCTCACAGCTGGAAATATTCAATGCTTGACTAGATATTGTCTAGGACAAATTGATCTAGTTGACTCTGCTTGAGGAGGGTGATTGGACTAGATGATGTCCAAGATTGATAATGACTAATTGGGAGGACAAACTTTCAGGAAAGCTTTCAGGAGGCCCAAAATGAGCTCCCAAGATATATAATTTATCTTTTCATTTTCATAAAAATGATGCTGTTTCGCTTAGGTTTTATCTTATTTCCCTCTAGTCTCATATTCTTTCTCAACTTGAAACTGAAAGGATCTTCTAGAAATTTGTTTTAAGAAAAAACATTTCCTAAGCTACCAGTGTCACAGTTTGAACAATGTTCTCCCTCACCCCCAAATGATTTAGTCATATCAGTACGAACTAGGTCAAATCACTTCAGTGTTATTTGTATTATGACCATTCGATTTGACTTCCTAAGTACAATGCTGAAGGCACTGAGTAGACAAGTTACTAGACTAGAACAAATTTATTGGCTTGCCTTTGAGAAAGTTTAATAACTAGAAATATTAATAATTACCAATAACAGTCAGCCAGGTCATCTTTACACATTTCCCACGGTCATTTCCACAGTCAGCATTTGATTAATGTGAATTCATTGACCCTAAGGTAATTACCCAATCATTGTCAGACAACAAAATTAACTTCAATAATAACTACCAATCAATATAATCACTAATTCAGTATGGCTCAGATTAATGATCCAACATTCAAACTTGAGTTTGCTTAATGTCCAGGTTCAATAATCCTTGTCTGTGTGCCTCAGAATACCATATTCATGAAGGGATGCTTAGAGTAAATATCTATTCCTTTAAATGTCAGTCCTTTGTATATGACATGTTAGATTTTCCCACTTTGCCTTTGCATCTCAAAATTCGTATTGCTAAATGTCCAACAATGGACACTAAGAAAGCGCAAGCAAGCAGTCAAAATTCAGTATACATTCACACTTAACATTCACACTTACTCTCAAGTTCCCTTCTGACATCATTCTGTGGCTAGAGAGTATAATTAATGATATTTCAGACTTTATCAAATCAATGGAATTACTGACTTATGGATAAAGACAACTAACCATTTCACACAAGACTTCTTGAACATCCTGTTTTTACAAGTTGCAAAAAACCTTTCCATGCAGAACATGTGCTGGCTTATCACCAATATGTGCTTCATATAACTTGACATTCTTGAATGCAGCTGATCTTTTCTCCCCAGAGAAACTTCTTCAAACTGAGATACAGTTAGCAACATGCTTCTTCTGCCCGATTTCGCCCAGAATTGCAAATATATCCCCTCTTGGCTCTAGAAAATGTTAAACTATTTTAGATATATGGATTTTATGGAATTCTCTATTCATATAAAACACTGTGAATATCTAACATAATTTTACTTAAGAATTCTGAGGGTTGTTGTCAATGAATTTTTAAAACTTTGTTATCTAAAGTATTTCTAATGTCCTTTAAATTATGTTAAAGCTACATATATTTTTTTGTATATATGTAGCTTATAAAATGAAATTATTGATTATGAAAAGTTATTTACTTATGCATACATTTTTTATTTAACGTTCTTTATATTCAGTATTTTTTAATTTAAATTTTTAAAAGTAGTTTTCTATAGGGAATGGTCTTATAACACTGCTTATACTGTTTCTGATCTTGTAACAATATTCACACTGACTCTGACAAAAAAACTTAACAATTTCCCTGGCTTCCTATTTTTACCCTGTTTTAACTCTTTTCTACGTCTTATATAAAGAAATTATTTTCAATGGATAGTTAGTGAAGTCATTACTTATATAAAATACTTATAAAATGTATCAAGTAATGAGCTATCACTTGAATCCAAAAGGTTTTTTTTATATTTAAATTTTATTTTAAATCATGGCTCCTAACACAAATATATCTGAAAATACTACTAAAGGAACTCTCAGTTTATGCTTAAAAAAAACATGTGTTCTTTAAATTTAGTTAATAAGGTTTGGATTTTAAACTTATATTTAAAAATAACGACATTTCTCTATTTCTCTTAAGAGGTTTCAGAATAATCATGACTATGTAGATACTTTCAGAATGAGAGATTTCTTTTTGAACGGAAGATCTTTGATATTCAAGAATGTGTGATTTGAAAAACTTGAAAAATAGGAAGTGTTTGAAATATGCTTGTCAGAAAACACACACATAAAAAATACATTTGTTTCATTTAGCCAGTCATAGAGTACAAACACTAAGAAAATTAGCAGCCTTCAGTAAAAAACAAACAACAAAGCACAAAGCTTAAAAAAAATTAAGGGGAAAGGTATGAGTTTTTTAATTTTTGTTAGCTCTATTAAATTATTTCTATTTGAATTAACTGTGTCAATTAAAATGATAAGTTAACTTTCATTCTTTGTTTCAAAATAGTCTCCTAAGTTACATTCTGAAACATAGTTCAATTAGTCTTAGAAAATATATTTTAGTATAAGTAATTGTAACAACACCTTTAGGGTAATTTCTATATTCCTTTAATAACTTTTCAGGCCTCGTTTATACTGTGTATTTATTACATTTTTATCTCTCAGGCCTACCTGAAATGATAGTTGCCTTCCAGATGTATGAAAACAGCCATTTGAGGAAAACGATGTCTACTATTTTCTAGACAGAGCTCCCCGTGCTAATGAAAATTCACAGCCGATCAGATGCTGAACTAGAAATAAAGAATCTGTTACCCAGCCGCATCGTTCTGAAGATAAATTGCTACTCCCGAGCCCTGTGTTCCTTTGCCAGGTAGCTGCGGGGCTGGAAGTCAGCATGCCAAGGACAGGGGTAAGTGGAATCAGGGTCACAAGTGCCCCAGGAGACATCTGGCAGGGCAGCAGCACATACCAGCAGCAGCACATCAGGACCTCTGGGGGTCTCGGAGGATGTCTGGGGAGGTTCCTTCGTGCAGGGACAACATTGTGCTGCTCTCAAACCCAGAAACTCATGGACGCCCCAGAGGTGGCTCCTGCTGAGCCTCAGCAGAGTGAGGAAGAACTCACCACCCAGAGAAGGCAATGCCATGGCTGCAGGTTCTGGATCGCCCCTGCCAGCTCACTGATGGCTGCTCAGACACCACAGTCAGGGTTGTGCTAGGAAACCACCTCCATTCGCAACAGCAGGCAGGAGTTAGCAGCTCCCACATACCTGGAGAGATACAATTGTAGTAATCAGCAAGGACAGTGAGAAAGTGATTCAGAAATAGCTTGCAGCCAGAGGAGATACAGGCATGGGGAACATGGGCTTGGATGAGCTCCCATGGGCATTCTGAAGGACATTGTCCCCAGGGTTGTCAGAATAAAATGGGAATACAATTAAGAGAGATTAGAAACAGCAGAGACTATAAATTAAGACGTTATAATTTTGAGTAACACTCATTACTTTTGCATTATATTATATTTGCAAAGGAAATGCTCTAATAGAGCATAATAACCAAGGTGTTTTAACAGTTTGATAAAATATAAAATATATCTTCTTTAACAAAAATATTTTCTCAGTACTGATATTTTTTCTTCATTTGTAATCAGTACCTTTCCAGACACAAAAGAGTGTAAAGGCCGTTGTTTCAGTAATCACCTGTGAAACTAAAAAAAAAAAAAAAACACTTCTTTTTAATCATGAAGAATATTTCCGCTATTTTTTTCCACTATTGTTAAACACTTTTGGTTTTAATCCTTTTTACTTAGATGAAAAAATTATGTTATACTACAAAAATCTACTAACCACTGTTAAAGAGAGGGTGAAAGCATCTTACAAGTATGTGCAATACAAACATTTTGAAAGAATGATTTTAAGTCTGAAACAGAAGCTGTACTCACAATTTACAATATATTTCTAATTATATTTTTTTATACAGTAAACCTCACTCTAGCAATATGGTATGTTATCCCCATCATCCTCAAAATGAATCAATTACAACTGCAACAGAGTTAAAACAGGAGCAGGATAGCTTGTGGTAATATTAAAAAGTGCGGTTTTGTTTTTTAAAAGATGTGTTGTTCAGGTAAGGACTTTACATTGCCAGAATAAGTGATACAATCATTGTGGAGGCAGAAATTAACTTATTCCAGTGAAGTGCTTGGTTAAGTTGCACCAAATCCCTTATTTCCTCCACCAATAGCATGAGGTAAATGTGATATGTGTCACTTGCATTATGCTCTCCAGGAGTAGCATTGTTTCTTTCTCAGCACAGATGAATTTCTTTTAATTCACCTCCCACCTTTCATTTTCAAGTTGAAGAATCCTCAAACACAACCCCCAAACCCCACAGTTTTACTAAGCAAACCACAACAAAGGTTAAACGGCATCATTAAGATATCTGTGTACACCCAGATCAACCTCAGATACAATTTAACGTGAATTTTGTCCCTATTCACTAGCATATCAGACTATTTGTTAACAAAGGTCTTTTTATTGCTCCTTGGTTCTTCTGTTGTGTCTCAATAGGCTTAAAAGAGCCCATACCCATTATGTTTACTTGAGATCTGTTTTATCTGATTAGTACAATCACTTGCCCTCAGTCAGAAACAGGAAATAAACTGACTCTGGTACAAATGCTGGAGGACAGTACAGACAAAAAGAAAAATAGACCTGTCTGCTGGAATCTGTAATCCTGCCATCAGCATAGCGCTAAGAAGCCAGAATGCATGTACAGAGGCCAAGATTTTCCTATCCAAAGACCCATAAAAGAAATTAATTTAAGGTCATGATATTGGATTCATAATAAGGATGCAGTAATCCAATTCCTAAGACTGCAACAGGCTTCCTGTGAGACTGTGATAAAGCCATTTATTTCATAGATTTGGGAACATATTCCCAGACTTAGCCACCAAATTTTTCTTAACAATAACACATACAATGAAGCAAATTGCTTAATGATAGGCCTAAAGTACTAAAATACTTTACTGAATCAAGATTTTTAACCTGCAGTTTCCCAAATGACCACAGCACTACTCTTTTTTTCCCCCTCCATCAGGTCTCAACAGACTTGTTACCTATATGCCCAATTTTACTTCTGTGAAAAAAATCCATTAGTACAGATAAATCATTTAGCACATTAATCCTGGTCTTATCTGGGTTGCACTTGTCTTTCAGAACAAAAAATAATGGTGTATCTTTTCCATTCTTTATAATACAGTGACCTTGAGCTCATAAAAAAATGGCAAATTTACCAGTAAATTTTGTTAGAAGACTCTCTCCCAAACTCTTATGTAGCCTGTGAGATAGGAGGGAACCAGAAAGGACTAGGTTAGAGAATAAAGAAATAATAATATCATTGTCCCTGACAGAGAAGTCTGAATTCAATGTGGGAACAGACACAAGCAAAAATCTATTTTATAGAATCCCTTGCAGTAATGAAAATTGCTGTTTGAGGCCACCTTCTGAGATATTGCTAAAATAATTTCCTGTGATCTTTGAAAGTTGTTTCTGTACAGATATATATATATTTATATATATACACACACACATACAAAATGGTCTGCTATTGGGGGACAAAGCAATAAAAGAACAAAAAGAGACTTTGAAGTTAAATCCTATATCTAGAATTAAAAAACACTATTCACTTTTCCAGCAAGGAACTGTCCTAAAAAAACCCCAATCACACCAGGCACCCATCTTCCTTCAGAAATATAAAAGGAATAATGAATTGCACAGAAATTTTATACTCAGTAAGTAATTCAGACAAATAAGAAATTACATAAACCTTAAAAATAGTTTGATTAAGCCATTAAGATGGAAATCGTCACACTGAACTATCTCATCCATGAAACTGAGCATAAAAATTATTTTGAAATTATTCTAGGAGGAAAATAATGGTTTTTTCCAGTGACTTGTGGTTAAATTACTTCATGTTTGGTTTTATCACTTAAGGCAGCATGGTGACAAAAGAAATGCGAGGAGTTTTTTGTGTTTGTTAATCACGTTAAAATAGTCAAAGATATTTATTTCCTCGTGTCGTGGTTTTGATCCTGGCTAAGTGCCAGGCACCCACGGCACCCACTCACTCGTTCCCTCCCCTGCCACAGCTGGGCAGATGAGGGGAGGGGAAAAAAACCAAGGGAATTAACTCAGAGGTCTATGAGGTGAGATAAGGAACCGGGAGAAAACACTCCAAGGACAAACCAGGCTCAGCTACTACCTGAGTTAGAAGGAGGATATGAGGAATAAACTAAACCTTTAAAAGACACCGTTCTTTTCCCTTCCCACCCTCCCTTCCTCCCACCAACAATGCAAGTGGGAGCAGGGTGTGGGGTTTCAGGTCAGTCCATTTCCAGGATCTTCTTCCCCTGCTTAGGGAGAGGAGTTTTTTCCTCTGCTTTTGCTGTGGGGTCCCTCCCACGAAAGACGGTTCTCTGTGAACCTCTGTGGCGTGGGTTTTACTCATCCACGGGGTGCAGTCCTCCAAGGACAAACTGCTCCAGCATGGGAGC
>VYZT01062708.1:0-43253 GCA_013400735.1 Pomatostomus ruficeps | reverse complement strand
TCTGCATCCCTCATGGACCCCATGGACTGCAGGGGGGACACCCTGCCTCACCATGGGCTCACCACGGCCTGCAGAGGAATCTCAGCTCCAGAGCCTGGGGCACCTCCTCTCCCTCCTTCTCCACCGACCTTGGTGTCTCCATGTTGTTTTCCCTCACATGTTCTCACATCCTCCTCCTTCTCTAACTAAAAGCAGCTGTGTGCACACTTTGATTTTTTCCTTAAATATGTCATCACAGAGGCGTAACTAACCTTTCTAATTGGCCCAAACATGGCCAATGACATGTCCATCATCTTCAGAGCCATCAGAGATTGGCTCTGCTGGAAATGGTGAAGAACTCCAGAAACTTCTCACAGGAGCCATCTTTATGGCCCCCTCCCCTCTACTAAAACCACAACACCTGGGAATGTCAGAAAGAGCAGTCTGAGTCTGCTCACAACAGCAATTTTTCTTTCTGATCTGCCAGCAGACTCCAGTCCTGCCAGACCACCCCACGTGTAAGGGAGATTTCAATAGTTTTGTCTGCTGTTGCTTTGCCAGGCAAATCTGGGCAGGCTGCCTGCAAGGTAGGTTATGCAGATGGTTTGTAGTCAGAGACAAAGTGCTGGTTGCCAGTGTTTACAGCTACTCTAAAAGTACACTTTAAAAAGGAAAAGGTACAAAAATACAGAGAAATCACCAAACTCTGATATAGGTGCTCTAGGCTGATGTCATGACAGAAACATGGTGAGAAATAGACTCTGTACTGCATAATTACTGCTGCTGTGAGCCCTGTGGAAACACAGATCCCCAACAGGACTTGGGGGATTTAAGAGTATGGCAAGTGTGATCTCTAAACAGGATCTTCCTGTGGGAAATTCATTTGTTATCTCCTTGAAGGGGCATGTTTGTCAGCACATAGAATTGCCACCACATGGGTGGGTCTGAGCACTCAGCACTCCATTCCTCAGCCTGGTAAGGATCTTCTTCTACCTACTTCTTCCAGCCATTCTTGGTGAACACACCATGCCCCAGTCACTCTTCATAAAAACATAGTAGCTGTGTCCCTGTCTCCTACAGTTTCCAGGGAGCAGAAAGAGTTGAAGGGTCCCACATGGAGGAGGAGCCAAGAGCTAAAGGTGACCAGACACAGGCATCACTCCTTACAAGTGGGTGATGTCCCACAGTACCTAATCATGGAAGGCAGTCAGGTGCAAGTAGGGGAGGGCATCAAGAGCACAGCAAGCAACAAACAAGGGCTGGGGTCCATCCAGCAGGGCCAGTCAGGAGCAAGAAAAGATGGGGCCAAGAGGTGGGACCAGAGCTCCAGCACAAGTCTGAGAGACCCAACCAGAAAAAAAGGCTGGAGTCAGGCTGCTTCCGGTACACATCCAAGGCCCTGCCATGAAATATAGCCATATGCAGGGCTGGAGACTGGCACACCTAGAGCTCAGCTCAGTGAAGAGCTGGAGGCCCAGGGCTGCACTGAAATTAGGTTCCTGGGCCCACTGGCAGAGGGTGAGAGTGGAGGTTCCTAGTGAGGCTGGGCTGGGTTATTAGGACCTGTTAGTGTCCTGAGGGCACTGGCAACAACACCAAAGGGGCTAGGAAAATCATCCACGGAGATGAAAGACTTCTCAGCAGCTGAGGTACTACATTGAACATCGTTACATAAGTCTTCAGAGTGGTGGTTACATATTTCTTCAGAGTGGTAGATCAGCTTGGGTTTTGTTGTCCCTGTTTAAATCTGTGATCTTTACAAAAATAGAAAGCAGTCCAGTAACAAAGGCATTTGCTAGGGCTGAAGGGAGATTAATTCTTCTTCCCAAATCCAGTCACAGTTTCAATCAATTAACATAAAACCTCAGGTGTTTCAGTCTGAACCAAGAGATGGTTTAGACCTCACCTGGGCTGAAAATCCGTTCAGTCTTAATCTTGCCCACTTTGAATTCACACTCCAGACAAGGACATTTTGTGCCATGTGACCCTTCCACCCACACAAGTTCACACTGACCTAGGTGAACTCTTTAGTCCACATAGATCAAGCTTCAGAGTTGAATTACTCCCACAGCCTACTCCTAGTTTTGGGACCAGTGCCCTGGAATCGAGGTTATGTGTAACAATCTATAGAGTGTAACTCAGGAGTTTGTCTCACCGCACTGTATAACATAGATGTAGAGAGAGGGATGAAGAAGGGGAGGAGCTTCCTTCATATTGTGGTTTATTCCACTGTGAGTACTCAGTATTTTCTAAAATTAAGGAAAATTTGTTGAAGGAAATTCAATAAAATCTGACATTCTGTAATGAGCTTTGCAAATCTCTAAAGGGTTTATTTCATGATCCCAAATTCAAATAAATTTACATTCATATGTTATTAAGTGGTATTAATGTCAATTTACTTAGCATTTACCATACATCTCAGTGTGTTACAAAATCGCATGAAGACTGTTAATCTGCCCTCCTGACTGCCTTCCTGACTGCCTTTAAGCTGCAGTTTTTTGCATTTGGACAGCAGCCTGTGGTAAATTTGTCTGCATTTAGTAACGTGACAGTATCTACAGTCTGAGTCAGTACCTTGGATTTATGATCTGAATTGCATAAGCACTAGTCAAATTTTTATGGTTTTCTTGATTACATCTTTCCATTTCACACTTAATATACCATTGCTATAAAGGGTCACATTACAGCTTCCAGAGGCATTTTTTCAAACGCAGAATAGAACACTGCATCTGTTCCTATGCAGTTGGCATTTAGATGTTTTGGCAATAGAAGAGTGTATCTCTTGCTGTTTGCATCTGTATTGCTTATGAGAAAAAAACCTACTAATGCAGATGAAATCTCTAGGCATGTAGGTATCCAAATGACATAAATATCAACATTTTTGATTTAAATAAAGACTAGATTCTGGCAAAAAAAATTGTGGAAACAGCAGGTTCCCATGACAAAACTGCAATCAAAACATAGGAAACCCTAATGTTGGGTAGCCTTTTGGCAAACATAAAAAAGGCAACACTAGGCTTTGTCTCTGAAATTCAAACTTCTCTGTGCATAATATGGACTGAATTGAAATGTATCTGTTTGGCTTAATAGAGTCCTGTATTATTGATTGCCCAGACTATCAAGTGTAGCTTATACACCTTGACTGAATGACTCGAGCTTTTGAAGCAGGACAGCAATAAGGTATGAGTTTTAAATATTAATAAAATAATTTACAAATAAGTGTTCAGATGAACAATTATTTTTTACAGTATTCAGGCAAATTTTGAGACTCAGATTCATTTTTGTAGTAAATATGAAGGGGCCAGAACGGACCATGTGCCATAGCCCAGCAGGTGACTTCAGGCCAGCCAGGTCCACGCCCTTCAGCTGCCCTCAGAGAGTTTTGTTTGCATCTTCTGAACCACTATCACTCATCCAAGATACATCTTGGCTCTCTTTTGAGGTACCTGATACTTCTTAGTGTCTGTCCTCAAGTTTTTGAGGTTCCTGGCGTTTCTAGAACATATTCTTCTTTGTGTTTATGAAAGAGAGGAAGCTTGTGTCTCACCAGTGTGTCCAACCATTGCCAATACCCACCGGAGCAGAAGGTGTTATTGTTCAGCATGCATTGCTCTCACATCTGGGATTTTGAAAGAGTACACACTTCTTTTGTGTAAGGATGGTCTCAAATTAGAAATACAGAAACATATCTGTAAAAAAAAAAAAAAATTATCAAGATCTCCAGACTGCCTACTATCCTCATCCTTTTGTATGTCTGTGTGGAATGTGTGTGAATGGGCAACAGAAGCAGATAATCAATAAAACTTACACTGGTGTTTTTTAGGTCTTACTGGAAATAGTTTATTATGAAGCTGGCAGGAAACTTTGAAGCCTTATGAAACAAGTCATGTCTGCACACCAATTAAAAACATTTTCATTTGACACTTCAGTCCCTTCCATGTCATGTTGTGGTGAGTATAAGCTTGAAAATTTGGCATCTGTTATGTTCCTCAATGACTTCAGCAAAAGACCAATTCTTCGCTACACTTTCCATGAACACAGGAGGGGAAAACTACTCAAAGATAAATCATTCTGGTTTTCAAATATAGCAGAAGGGAATTCCTTGTAGTGGACACATGTAAAATGGCAGATAAATTAGGAAGTTATGCTGCATTACAGTGGTGTATATTCAGCAACAAGCAAAATGGGAATGAAAGTTAAAAAGCCGTATAATCTTTTAAAAATCAATGTATACAGAGTTGCCAGAGCTTATAAATACAGTTTTCCTAAACTTTTGTAACGCTTTTCGGGGACTGCAAAACAGCCCAGGGTTCTGCGGGACAATTTATCCAGCGCCCTGGGTCAGACAGACGCCGCAGAGGAGCGGTATTTCTTTGTCTATCTGTTTACCCAGGTATTGACTCTGCAGTGGGAGGCAGAGCGGTCGTTATTAATGAAGCAGGTAGAAACAAAGATGAGAGAATGGACTCCTGATAGCAGTACCCAGGTTTTATTGTCTCTTCAGGATGCGAGCTATCAGAAAGACATTAAGGGTGTGGTTACAGAGGGTTTTAAGGGGAAAGGAAAGGGGTGGTCAGAGGAGAAGGGTCCAGGGTCTCATCAAATCACAGATTGACATGGGGTGACAGTTTTCCAATGAGTTCTGGGCAAAGGCGGAACATATTTGCATTAACCAATTGGTATAACAGAACAGTAGAAGTTTCTAGTAACTTTTGAATAGTAATACAGTGTGATGAATATTAAAATAACAGAGGTGGAACAGAATCTTTGATTGACAGGGTTAAAACCTGGCAGAGAGGGAATTTCCCCCAAGCGTGCTGTCTCCATCTTCCTCAGATTTGCTATCCTGGGAAGGAAAATCTGCCCAAGTTATTTCTCCAGTTCTCATGGAGGCAGCTGGTTGGGTCACTGCTACACTTTTGGCTTAGATTTAAACAGATTTTTATCCATTAGATTTTATGTAAGTTGAATAAGTAACCTCATTTCTCAAAACCACCAGCTGTCATTTAGATATTTACATCCCATTTCTGGGTTTTACAGTGTTCAGCTCCTACTGAGGCCAGTAAAAAATAGAAGAACTGTGATGCCTTTTAACTGTTTTGGAGCCTATATCTACCAAAGTGAGACATAGTGACAGACTGTGAGGGCTTAAACTACCTCTCAGAAATGTGTCCAGTGGGTGTCATTGCGCTGAACTCACCAGCACTGGTGGTTATACAGTCAGTATGAGGTGGCAATCAGCTCCTTAAAAGATGTGACTCAAACTTTGTTCCAAGTGCTCAGATTTGCGTATGCTGCTTTTCTAAGGTCAGATCTGAGTTAAGCCTGAAGACAAAACTGAGGCAAAATTTTCCTCTCAGTGCAAATCTGTTTCATATACTAAACACATTTCATGCTTGACATTTCAACTGACATAGATAAGAGACTTGCACACAGTGCAAGTACAGAATTAGCAACATGGATCCATGCTGATGAAAGAAGGGATGAACAACAACAGCCAAAACCAAGGCTCCTGTAGCAGATGTGAAGGGTAAGATTCTAAGTCTGCCAGGAACTTTTGATCTTCTTTTTGCAGAACTTACGTTTCACTGAATTTTCTCTAACTTGTGCAGACATGCTGTTTATTCATCTTTTATCTAATTATCTTTTTATTCTCTACATGGTTTTAACTCTTATGTGTAATCTTCTTGCTGTAGCTTTCCTTTTTTTTCCCATTTAGTTGCTTACCTACCAATTAAAGTTAGAATGAGAATATATCCACCCATTTTCTATTGCTAGATGGTGGCACTCTGTGCCTTCACATTTCGATTAAAGGCCCATTGATGATTAGAATACCATCTTTTGGGTTTAAAGAGTGCCTATTATTATTCTAGTCCTGATTTATTTATTTATTATATTTTATTATATTAGTTATTTGTTTTATGTTGTTGTGTCATTTGATATAATAACAATATGTTTAACTGAAGCTTAGATCAAATATTATTCAATTTTTCCTGACTGAAAATGGAAGATTTCTAGTAGTTTTTAAGTTGATTCTTCTGAAATAATACACACACAAAGCATGTGAAAAGGCATACATACCTTACATGTTTCATAAATATCTGTCCAAAAATTTTTTTTGGCCAATGTAAGGATGGAACATATCCAGATGAAAAAAGAATATGCACAACTCTTATTCTTTACTGAGAAAGTGAATTTGTATGGTAAGCTCGTTTGTTTGGTAAATCCTAAGCATTCACAATCTATTAAACAAGAAAAGACTGTGGAAACTTGTGCCTTCAATCCATTTTACATGATATTTTTCAGACTTTCCTGTTTCCTCAACCATAAATCTCCTCAAGCAATTAAAAGCATATTAAAATCATAATCCAATAAATGGCATGAATGTATTTACAGGTGACTCAGAACAAGAGTGCCAAAAAGACGTGCAGTAATGCAATTCTTCTAGCATAATGCCTGTTTACAGTTCAAATCAATGTCTTCCACTGGCCAATCAATACCACCTCACTCTATTTATCACTACTTGTAAGCCTTTTCAATAATTCTAATTTTAAAGAGTCATTGCTGAAATTGTATAGCCATTGATTGTTTAAATGTTGCAGATAGCATGAACAAATTGAATTTCAGATTCAATTAAACCTGTTGAAAAATTGCAAATCACCTTTTCTTAAGAAAGTTTCGTATCAGTCTTTCAGATGAAATCAACTCGCATAGATCCACTACAGCCAGAGTGTGTCTGTTAATATAGATCAGTGGTGCATCAGTGTAGGGCAGAGTGCCTGCAAGCTACAGAGGGGACTGTACCCTAACCCTGGGTTCAAACAGTTTTCTCATTTTCCCTTGAACTGAGCAGGAGTTATAATGGACAAAACTGGATACCATTATATGTTCTCTGTTTCTCATAACAGGTATCTTATCTGGTAGAACCACACACATTCTGTACCTGTCTCCAGTCTGATCAGATACAAGATAGCTTGCATCTGTAAGCTCCAGGCCCATAGTAAAAGAATTTTAGGTGAGTTTAATAAGTCTAGTTATTTCAACAGAACAGCTTAGTGTCAGGTGTGATCATTCTGTAGCCTCTCAGTAAAATGCTCATGGTGAGATATTTTTCAAAGACAACTGGCCACTTACATCTGTGTCTCAGAAACAGAGACCTTCTAAAGTGTTGGGCTTTTTATTGAAAATCTGGCCCGTACATTAGCTGTAATAGATAGCACAGTTCAGGTTCACAATGTCACAGCAAAAAAGAATTAGATAGGAAATTGTCACTGTGTCCTCTCTAAGACTATCTACAAGTAACTTATCACTGTCTTTTTCTCTGGACCAAAAAAATGAACTTCATACGTACTGGAGAGAAAACTAAATGCTTAAAATGGCAGCTGTTCATTATCTGAACCATTACTATACCTCTTTCTATAATAACTTTAGTTCTGTGAGCACGTTTGTTTCTAGGCCTTTGATTCAGACTTTTTTTTCTGGCCAAATGCTAGAAATACTGAAAAAAATCATATCGTTTGTTTGTATCTCCTAGGATAAGCAAACATAGTAATTTCAGACATCTTCCTTTTTCTCCTTTGCTCTCTTCTCTTTTGGGAACTACAGCTCTCCCTTGTTTGTTGATTTGTATTTATTCTCACTCACCTTTCTGCATTGCAGATACATTTAAGTGGAAGTGTCACTTGTTTTGGTCACTGGCCCTGTATGCAGCTAAAGATAGATGGCAATCAATAAACACCTTTGTTAGCTTTCCCAAATTGAAGTAAACAGCCCAATTTTTATGTACATGCTTATAAGTAAACCTCTGGTAAATCCATCCACTTGAGTTTTGTTGATTTTAGATAATTTTGCAAATCAGTAACATTTTAAACAAGGCTATCTTATAAGCAATAGTCCTGTTTGGCAGCTTGAATGCCCAAAGTACAGACTCTTAAACCTTGTGACTTTTATGGATAAGCACTTTGCCTATTTGCAACTAAAACTGGCAAAAAAAGAATGACAGTGAATATCTATCTGTGCAACAGCTTTCGATCAGTACTATCAAGTGGTTTCTTAACAGTCAAATTAGAAATGGGCCGGTCTTATGTGCAAGTGAATGCTGTGTTCTCTTGCAATTTTTCTGACAATTTATCTTACATTATCTGTAAATTAGCAATGTTTTTTGAATGTCTTGAATAATTCCAAAGTCTGTGATGGAGTTAGGAAAACCCAGCCAACTATTCTCAGTATTCCCTTCATGGTAAAAGCTTCTGCTGAAAAGAAAAGCATAAGCCATGTCTGAGAGTCCTTTAAAGGCTGAAACACTGAGATGAGAAGGACTCTACAATTCCACTCGATTAAAGCAGCTAAATGGCTCTTACTACAGTAACCCATTCTGTTTGTAAAAATTGCATTGGAGACACTGAGTAATCTCTGCTCGATCAATGGGTTAACTTGGACACTGTTATTTTGCATCTTTTCACCTTACAGGATCTTTATTCCACCTATGAGAAGAGAATAACCTCTCATGAAAGCAAGGATTAAAGGAGCTATGGAGATGCTGTGTTGCCCAAGACATTAGAAGGCTTACATTTTAGAGAAGGATTTGTTAGAACTGAAACCTGAAGATATTGATACCTCCTTCCTTAGAAAGCACCTCACTATTGAAAGATGCAAAGCATCAAACGAGGCCTCTAATCACTACACCAAAATGTCTGTAGAATCAATGCCCTGGTAGAAATGGAACTAATAGCAAACCGCATGCCCTGAGCATCTCCAAATTTGTGCTTTACAGCATCTGAATTTTCTGTGTGGACCTCCTGTGCAAAATGTACCAGAGTTTTAGCACAGAAATATTTCAAACTACTGAAAAACTACAGCGTCTGTTATTCAAATAAAACTAAGATAATATGCCATCCATATAATAAGTAGCCTATACAAATCTTCATGTTTAGCTCAGTATGTTCATCAATCTTTTATGAATATCTACAAAGTATCATACGTGGAAACTCACAATGAACTTGGATGTAGTAGGAATGGCAGCTTTAGTGAGGAAAAACATAAAAATTTAAAGCATCCAGATGGCTTTAAATGTCCATGTATCAATTCCATTTAAGTTTAATTAAAAATATGTACTTTTTCCTGTTGAGAGTAAAAGTCTTCAAGTGCATAACAATTCCTAGAACAAATAAAAACTGCCACCTTTCATTATATTCAGCAAGTCTGAAATGTATTTTAGCCCTGTGCCTTGGCAATGCTTTCTAGTATGTCAATTCAACAAACCTGATTTAAGCTGAGTAATACTTGGTTTCATGTAATTCTCTGCACACTTTAAGGCTTCTGGAGAAGCAGGTCTCTATCTACTTACAGTGGTAAAACTGGCTCTCACTACTTTATAGGCATATCTAATAACTAAAAAAAAAAAANGTTTATTGAAGAAAAGGATAAAAAAAAAAAAAAAAAAAAAAAAAAAAAAAAAAAGGGGCACATTAATTTCAAAACTCCTGGAAAATTAGTTCAGCCCTCTGAATACATCTTTCCTAACTACTCATGTTAGTCAATATTGTTTGCAGTTGATGTGTTTATCTGTATTTCTGAAGGAACACCTCTTTTTCTACCTGTTCTTTATGAGATTTTTCACAGAGACCAGAATACCAATTTTACTCAAATTTTATACATGCATTCAAGTATTTTATTATATTCTTCTAACATAATAATTTGTTGCTAAATAAAACCTCATTTCAGTCTGTAACCTTGCCATGAAAGAAATGTCTAAGTTCATTCAAATCTGCTTCTCAGACATATTGACAAGTAACAACATCTGGTCCTCAATATTTTCATACAAAATGTATCTTTGTATACAAATCTTCGGACCTTATATTGTTTAAAATTTAAGCTAAATATGAATAGGAAATTACTTAGTACACAGGAGCTCTAGATCAAGGAGAAGAATCTAAGATTATGAAGCTCTGCTGTCAAGTTTCACAGTGCGAATTTAGATGCCATCCCCAGTGAGAAATGTTTATGCAAATATACATTTCATCAAGTGAAATAACTTAAATTGAATTTGAAGATAGGGAGACATTTACTCTCTTCCCTTTTTGTGTGTAGAAGAGAAAGTGCAATGGAAGGAATTAGAGTGATTTATAAAGCACTGTTTTGCACAAGGGGCTGAGATTTCCCATTAACTGCAAGCAAGGTACATAAAAACGTTTAAAGATTCAATACAACTAAATTTCTTCTTCTCTTTTTTCTTCTTCTTTTTTTTCTTTGTTTTGAATTAGTCCAGTCAATACATCATTGGCTGGGGAAAGGAAGATAATTTGAGTCACAATCAAAGAAGACTAAGACCACAGGCACTAATTTTACTGTAATTAACAATTTTTTTCCTAAATAAGCTATTTATTTCCAAAGTACGTAAATCCAGGTATGTGAAGTATTTGAATGAATTTTCAACGAAACCATTTCCAACAGAAACAATTTACACAAGTCTTAGCTTTATTAGGATAGTGTCTTTGCAAATACCAATTGAAATGGAGTTGAATATTTTCTGAAAAAGTCTTGCCTGCCGTTAGCAGCGACGTGTCCGCTAGGAGACACCATTGCTCCACAGAGCTGCAAGGTGAGGTGGGGGCAGTAAGTTATCGCAGGTAATACATGTTAACAGTCGCCCTTGTCTTCCAGGTCGTTCTCTACTGTTCATAAAATTTATATTGACCCAGATGAAGTTTGGTTTTCTTTTCCAGGTGTGCAGAAAATGCATGAGTTAACACTTTTCACAGACAGAACTTGCAAAAAAATTAAAAACAATATAAAGGGAGGAAAAATTAGAATCAGGAATAGTTGGTGAAAGAGTAAAAGGGATTTTTTTGGTAATATTTATGGAGAAGCAATCAAAATTTTAGAACACAAAACTGAAATTTCGAAATACATTAACATTTTCTTGTCTTATTCTATTTTCAAGGCACAAACCTTCAGGATGAAACTGAAGAGAAAATTGCAACCTGAAAATGATGAGATTTTTCTCCTTTGTGTAATAATCTTCTCCTTCAAGAATTTACCCCACACCGAGGAGTTGAATTCAACATTTTCCCTTCCTTTGGAAAGATTATGTATGGATGTACATGTACATAAAATATGTGCATGTATGTTATGTGCACGCATTCATACCCTATATAAAACTTTAAAATATTTGTTAAGAGTTTATTTGCAGTAAGAAAAGCTTTTAGAAGGGTATAAAAAAGAGAAGAATCTTCTCACTTCATCAGCTAACCACAGAAAATAATTCATTCTTTGTAATTTTGGAACACAGCCTTATTTTTTAATTTAAATTTTCATAATAATATGTGTACTAGTACACAATTTATTTTTTTAAAATAAATGCTACATACAAGCTTTCTCCTGGTTTAATTTATTAAGATTTTTCAGGATTACTTTTGGTTATATTTTATTTGTTGCTGTTTTAAGATGGATTCCATAGCTGTATAATCAGATGCTATGCATTTAATTATCCATGATCTAGACAGCGATTTTAATTTCAAAACTAAGAATAGCAAAAGTATTTAATAGTTTTGAGATCAATAAACCCAATAGGTTCTTATTTTAAACTAAAATTCTATTTAAAATGTTATCATTTCTACTCTTCATTAAATGCAGAAGAATCCAATAACTGAAAAAGTGAGTTTGAATATATCTCCTTAGTCACTGAGATCAAAATCTCTAGGTCATACCATGAGCTGGTGTAAATCAATGCAGCTTGACAAAATTTCATAGAGTTAGACTTCTTTGTAGTAGAGAAACATCTATATCTTTTGATGTTGCTAAGTAGACCCTGTTTATTAAAAAGTTATTGTCTTTGATACTGCTTAAGGCAGTTCTAAAATAAAGAAAATGTTAGTGGAATTTTCATCAATACAAAAAAAAAAAAGTATGAGATTCTTCTTGACACTTGAAATATCTTGAAATATTAGTGTGGCAGCTACCAAGAAGAAAAAGATAGTAATATTTATTGGTTTTAGTAGAACTGAGTATACAGAAGTAAAATAAGTAATTCTTTGAGATAGTTATGATCAAATTTTGGAAGAAATATCCAGCCATCTCTGGGGGTTTATTTACAACAACTATAATGTTATTAAAAATAATTCTGTTTTCTAGAATACTGCAGCAAAAAGTCCCAAGAGGAATAAGCTGGCCCTCCAGAAAATTGATCTCACACAAAAGCAATCTATTTTATCTCAAATGTTTAAGATTAGCTTTCCCATCACTTATGAGAACCTACAAATTTAAGACAAAAGATTTGAAACTTTAGCAGGGAAAATCACAACAAAATACAGGAAATTACTCTAGACAATTTCAAATGAGAAATAAGTGTGAATTACTAGCAGCTGGAGTAATTTACTACGACTGTGAGTGATATTCCACCATTTGAAATGTTTGAAGCCGTGTTAAGGGTCTGTTCAATGGCACTTAGTCTTGCTCAGGCAGGAATTACAGGTCTGATACAGAAATTGGTTAAGGAAATTCCCTGGCCTGCTGGATGAAACGGTCACAACAGTCCTCTTAGGTTTCAGAATTCTGTGAAAAAAATAGTAGTAACACAAGGATAGAACAAAACAGAGACAAAGGATTTATGATTTATCAACTCTTTGCTGTTTTACCATGCACTTGAAATGATTGTGTCCAGAATGGAACCATTTCCTAAAAATCTACAGTTGCCATTTCTAGTTATTTTTCATCTAAGTCATGTAGTGAAGAAAGCCAAATGCTTTGTGATTCAGTTCACTTAACCTTTTTTAGAAGTGTGTTTTCTGAGAAAAGGCCATTCTGAAGTGATAGTGTCTCATTCAGAGTCTTGGTCTTAAGCAAAATTGATCAGATAATAAATAAGATAAATAGTGGTAATAAAGGTGCATGACATTTTAAGGTTTGGAAGCTGAAGTGCTGATCCCTATTTATCTTTGCTAGTGACAGCAGACTATTCTTTTAGGTACCTTGTGATAGGCAAATTAAGCAATTTTAGAGGGCAGAATAACCTTCTGCAGTCTTTGGCTAGGACACAGATATTGAACAAACAATTACCAATACGGATAGAGCACATCCCTCAGACATTGTACCCAGCTTCATGGTACCTGAATATGGTCTTTGTTGTGCAGCAATGAAAATTCTGAAGCCAGCAAAGTAAGTTAGGTGCTATAGAAATTTCTCAGAAGGCTGTTAAAACAATTAAAGACCCCCCTTTTCTGCTTTGCCTGCTTGTTTTCCTGGCAGCTGCCTTGACTGTGCTTGGATATGCAGGATGACCTGACTCTTCTCCATTTGTTAATGTTTGGATCCAAAAAGTCTGAACTCCTGAATCACTGAAGAGAGTCCCTGCAGTATCTCACATTTGACTAAGCTCTTTTATAGATTACCTCCTATGTTCCTTAGTTCCCACAACTAGGTGATGTTCAAAACACTGTATAATATCATTACCTATCTTGCCTTTTGACAAAATAAAAGACTTTAAGTACATGAATTTGCTTTATGTGCTACTAATATGTCTCAATCAAAAGCTCAACCAACTTGTCTTTTACTCCTCATCCACATGCTAAAGAAATGGGTTTTCAGAGGCTCTCCTTTCCTTTTTGCCTGTTTTTACTCCCTTTTGGTCATTCTATATATTGATATACATGATATAATGTAAATAAAGTTATTTTGCTGAAGGGAGAATTTTTACAAAAACAAAATGCATTTTTTGCCTAAATGAACCTGCATAACTTTGTTTATTATTTCTCAAAGGGAAGTTACATGCCCTGGAGGAAGTAGAATAATAGGATATATAAGCAGTGCAATGAGCCATATGAAAAAAAGAGAACGTCTTAACCAAAGACAGACCAAAGGTCTAAGATGGGGCATGTCACAAAAATGAAGAGAGACTGTTAAGTAAAACAGTCTAGAGAAACTAGATTGGGAATATCTCTTAACTGACGCATTAACTCCTAAGTATATAATTTATTTGCAAAGTTGACAATAAAACTTGACAAGACTCCTAATGTCATTTGATATTAATAAAGTCCTCAAGAATATTCTATGTCCAAAAAATTTCTAGATTCTTTGCTTTTAGAATAAAATAAAGCTCCAGGTACTCGAGAATAGATTAAGAAGTACATGGAAAGAGATACTTATCTTTTTTAGTGCCATTACATCTCATTTTATCCCCATTGTTGGTAGTGACGCATGAGAGATTTTATCATCTCTCAATACATATTACACATAATTTTTTGTCATGATCAAACTTACCTACTGTCATCGTAAGTTTTAGGAAGCTGCCATTTTGTGAAAAAATTTTTGTCATTCCTGAAAACCCAAATTATTCCAACTGTAAATACAGTTAATATCCAAGAGTCTTATCCACCCCTACCTCCCTATTCCTGACTAGCCTACAGGACAGTATGCCTCACACACACAAAAGTGCTCCCAAAAATCTTCCAGTGATCTAATTAATCTAATACCACATCTATATCTTTGTGTGCAACCCTCTTGCTATAAGGACAGACCTTCAGTATTCACTCGATAAGTTTTTTTACTAAACAGGTGATGGCAGAAGTAGTAGATTGTGTTTATCTGAACAGAGTAGATCAACAAACTTCTGTGTATTATTCCCCTCTTTACCTGTGTTTGAGCTTCTCAATACTGTTGGAAGCCAGTGTCAGAGATTGTGTGCACTTTTCCCTGTTTCCCTAATAACTGCAGCAGAAGCACATCACAATACTTGGTTAAATTTGCCATCTGCAATTCCAGAACCTCAGGTATGTCTGAGCCAGCTAACTGCAATTCACAATAATGATTTAATATGTCATAATTTTCAGCATTCAAGCATTCGTTTTCACTTGGAAATGCAGAGGGTGAGATTCATAATGGCACTGAGATTTCCTGCTAAATTTCCCATCTGCTGATCCTCTTTCACTATCACTACAAAATTCTGTATTTCCATCCATTTGCAGCTGTGGCTCTTTCCCCTGTGGGATCAAAGTTGCACCTGGCTAAGCAGCCTTTTAGAAAATGCTACAAATAGTGCAATATGTCATTTTAAATGGTGACGACTCCTTTTGGATTTGGAGTTAACAGCGGGCAGCTGATAACTTGCTGGCACACCCTACACAAGACACCAAATCAGAGTATTTCCATTCAATTTAAGTAGATTTATTGATTTGCTAAAGGCCACGGAACAGATCCATTTTGAAGGGGAGAAATCATCTTTAGTGGCATCCATAGGCCAATAATGCAACTTAAAGCAGCTGTTCTTAAGCTGCATTAGAGCCAGGACAAGCCCTCCTAATTAGGCAGGTCCTTCTCTGCCTAATGCCTGTGCAGTGCAGATATGCACTTCAGGAATGAAAAGAGCTGCTGTTCTTCATGCTTCATGTTTTGAGGGATGACTGTGAATCAACAGCTCAACAATTGCTGGAAGCATTTGAATATATCTTGCTTCTTGGTTTATGATGAAGGCATTTTTGTGACTGTTACTTATAAAAATCAGCTGTGGAGGCTGCTGGACAGAATAGCAGGCACAGCCCCAGGAGACCAAGATTCTATTTCTTGTCCTCGCCAGTGGATTGCTGGGAAACCCTGGAGAAGTCATTCCCTGCCCCTAGCAGAATTTTCCCTTCTCTACAGCTTCGTTCTTCTAAAAATACACCATTAAAAATCTTTCCTTTATTCAGCCCACATTTTATCTAAATCCATTAGCCTCAGAATCCCAATGCTGAAGAGCGCTGAAAATGACAAAACAGAATTAAATCACAGTTGAAGATAAAACTGAAAAAAAGGAAGCTGTAAGTCTCTTTACTCTTACTGAGGGTTGTTGCACATCACCTTGGGACTATTTCCACTGTTCGTACCAGACAGAGAGATATTTATTTTGTTGTGAATATTTGGTTTAACATTTTATTTCTGAAGTCTCAGAAGAAGAAATTGCTGGAGACAATTTCATCTCTGGAAAAGGCTCACGAGGACTCTTTAGCTGCTGCCAGACAATATGCCTGGCAATTAACTACTGAATGCAATGCGTCCAGATTTCCCAGGTCACAGTTGCAGGTAAAAGCTGTTGAAACCTGCTGCCATACTGCAACACACCAATGATTAAACCAGGAAGAGAATGGGACTGCTAAAGAGTTCATACTATTTCAAGCGGTAGCACTTGAATGTAACTTAGATGATAATGGGTCTGATTGGGGTTTTTTTCTGCTTTTCTGTTTCTCTTCTTTATCTTTTTCCTTGAAGGCCTGTTAGAAGTGGTAGAAGCTGTCATGCTGTTTGATTTTCACCTTCCCTGGAAATGTTTTAGGGCTTCCACAAAGTAAAATTAACCCAACACATGTGACTTTACCTCCTTACAGCACATGGAAGATGTATTAAAATTTGGCTTAGTTAGATCTATGCTGAAATTGTCACAGTTATTAACACAATTAATTTCCTAGTTTAACAAGGACTTCCAGTCCTTCACCTGTAGTGTGTATATATAAAAATACATGGGAGTGGTCACACTATATGTGTGGCAGTGACCCAGCCCACCGTCTCTATGAAAACTAACGAAATAACTTGGATAGATTTTTTCTTCCCAGATAGTGAATCTGAGGGAGATGGAGAAAGCATGGCTGGGGAAGTCCCCTAAATCTTGCCACGTTTTAGCCTTGCCAGTCAAAGGCTCTGTTCCACCCCTCTTATTTTAATATGCATCAGGTTGTTTTAATATTCAGCGAGTGCTGGAAAGTTCTGCCGTTTTGTTTTGTTGGTTGGATAATTCAAATGTGTTCTGCCTCTGTTCAGAACTCATTGGATAGCTATCAGTCCTGACCATTCTGTGATTTGTAGAACCCTGGACTCTTCCTTTTGTAACCTCCCCTTTCCTTTCCCCTTAGAACTCCGTGTAACCGCCCCCCCCCCAGGGTCTTTCTCGTAGCCTGCATCCCCTGACAATAAACCCTGGGTGCTGCTGCAGGAAAGTCCGTTCTCGCTTCTTTGTTCCCGCCTATGCTTTATTAATATCAACCGCTCTGCTCATCTGCTGTGGAGTTGATAGCTGGGTAAAAAGATAAACTGAAAATTGCTCCTCTGCAGCCGTTTATCTCACCAAGGGCTGGACCATTGCCCTGCAGGCTCCCGGGCAGCCCTGCGGTCAAAGCGTTATTTATGTACATGCATTCAGGAGCTGTTAAAACTCCGTAGCCAACTCTGAAAACAAATGGATTATCAACTCCAGCCTTTAACTAAACCAATTTTATCAAAAGAACAAGGGATTTCAACTGTCAGGGTCCCAGCACTCCTCACTGCCTGGGGCTCTGAGGCATGATCCCAGCCTGACCACACTGCGTGGTAGCACCCAGGCTGTGTCTGTCATGCAGGAGCACACTCACAACACTTCCCATCACTCCCATGGCTGATGCCTTTCTTATACGGAAGGCAAAACAAATCCCACCAGGTTAAAATCTGGTTTAGGGGCCAGGACACATAGGGTGTGTGCATTTCCTGTGTCTGCTGGCTGGCCCTGTGCAGGATCCTTGAGCAAGATGCTTAAGGAACTCCACATACCCTTGGCTCTGACCAGGCAGAAAATATGCTTTGTGTGCCTGAAGCAGCAAAGGAAGCAAGAGGATTAGCAAATTACTGTGACAATTCTGAGTTTGTGTTAAGAGATATATTTACTAAACCTATCTATAGCTGAGACAAACAGAAAAAAACTAGATCCCTTTTGAGTTCAGAACATCCATTAGAAACAACTGTGCAGAACAAAAGATACTTATAAATCACTATATTTATACTGGTACTATTTTATATAAAATGAAGGAAGAAGAGATACTATGTTACCCTGTGGTTAAGGTCAGATCAGAATTACTTAAGCAATTACAGAATACACAGAACCTCTGTAAGAGCCTGTAAGGCCCCAAAAAACTCACCCAACAAGACTTTTAAAAGTTGTTCATGTACTCTGAGTTAGACACACGGGAGAAATACTAACAAGATATTCTGAAGTGGTCAAAAAACAAAAAGAACTTTACTGGCAAGTTTAAAAAAAAATCGAAGAACTTTGATAAAAGGTATTAAGCAACATTCAGTCAATATAAAACACTTCCCAAAGCTTTAACTTGGCCCATTCAACTTCACAAAATCTAAGCCCATCCGATTTAATTTACACAAAAATTCTGAGAAGAGGGAGTTAGAAGAGAGACAGACAGAAAAGATATAGAAAAGAGCAAATGTAGCTACTTGTCCTGCTGTAGAAGTGTTCAGCTGATAGAAATTCCTAGAGGAGGTATGGTCAAGACATGCACTCACTGCATGTTTGGCCTTAGAGACCCCTTGGCCTTCCTGGGCACTTCTCCCATGTGGGAATTCTGGTCATTTAGCTACACAGGAGCTGGGTTAGGGGCTCCAGAGGCAAGTGCAGAGAATTGCCTCCCATGTGGCAGGGAATGGCAGCCACTACATGGTTGATACAGGCTTTAGTGGTGGGAGATACAGAGCAGGGTAAGGCCTGACCTGCCCCTTCCCCTCAAACTCTCACTCCAAAATGTCTCAAGAGATCAATCTTCCCACTCTCTCACACAACCACAGCCTGAATTTTTCCATGGCTTATACACCACATTTAAATTAATCATTTCTGTTTCAGATGCATTCATATTTATGTAATAATAGAGTTGCATTCCTGAGATCTAAACATAAAGTTATGTGATAAAGATTCAAATCCTCCAAGACTGGAGGATGTATGTAGTAAATGTGAGCCATCCCACAGACAACTGAAATTTTGGAGAGGTAGAGATCAGTGTTTTTTTTGAAAACAGATTTTACCACAGCATCTGAAGTCACCAGATCAGTGTTAACTTTGTGACAACAGTGTTTAATAAGACTAATTTATGAGGTAGTAATATACACATTCATAGAATAGGTATCACATGTGCTTGTCCTTTCCTTACTTTTGGATGTTCAGGTAAATCCACTGATGGAGGAAATTGCTAGGCTAGGCTAGGCTGACCCTTTGGCAGAACAGGTAGGACTAGTTGTGATTTATTACAATTTTAACATGCACAGAGGTTTGATTAGGGTATTTAATGCAGCCTTTGTAGTAGTCTTTCTTAGAAGAGTTGGTTTATTGCTAGAAACATTTGAACAGCTGAAAAAAAATGAATGTATAAGAAATAGGCAAAGGTTGCATATTTTTTCATATCAGTTTATAATCAGGCGAGAACTGAAAATTTAATTCCAGGTAGGAACATTTTTCACAGATTTTTAACAAACTCCTAATAGTATGAATGACCCCAAAACCCTCTTATTATTTTTTTTTTTCTTTTCCACATCTGGAGAAGGAAAAAACCTTCTCTTTTCACTCAGACTACTTGGAAAGACTGTGAGAGACTTGTTAACACATGCTGGGATTTGTGCTCTTAAGCTCTGAAAGGAGAGAAAAATCAATTAGGAGAATGTGTAACTTTTTTGTCTCTTTCTTGTATAAAAGTTTAAAAAGAATATAACCTCTGACACTGAAGTATACTGCGAAGGCTGAAATTGTGGATTCTGTAAGATATGGGTGGAAGGACAGAACACTCTACTGAATGATTTACTGGCTGTCTGTCATACTCTGAATTGCTGCCTGTCAATGCCACATGTGGCACCTTTCAGATAGCATATTCTTTCAAACAAATCTGTAAAGGTGGCAGATATCAAGAGTGTAAAAATGTGCTTTGTTAATGCTTGAGAGTATTTACGTTGACAGAAAGGGAGAATACTCTTAGTCATTGCTTCTGTAGGTAGCAACACAAAATGATCACAATCACTCCATTCACTCATAACCAGATGTGATTTGTATTTTGAATCTAGAAAATCCATATATTTATGTCCCTCAGTGTTTGAAATAATTTTAGTTGCCTACTATGCAAACAGAATCATGGAGTTGCAAAAGTATCTTCCCATGAAAGGGGTTTTAATTCTAATTCTTTATTTCTATCTGTGGTAATGGTTGTGTTTTCAATCCTTTTCACCATAGACCTACAAGCTATAAAATTAATTTATGGTTTTGGAAGGAAGGGAAACAGCAGTACTTCAAAAGAATTAAATGCTGTCTGAGACAGAATAATGTGCCTACAACTTCTCTCTCCATGTTTTTCCCTACTCAAGGATTGTCACCATTACACTATTTTTAAATAAAAATTTTTGACACATATGGTCAACCTAAAAGACAAATTAGAATTTAAATGTTCTCTTTATTCTAAAGAAAAATGTCTTTTTACAAAGCATAATAGAAGCCTGTGTCTCCATTACAGGCCCTTTACAGTACCAAATTTTAAATGAGAAACTTCACTCATGCAGGAAAAATCATTGTACTGTAGGCCATCCCTGTATTTTTATTATGTCCATCATATTAGACAATAGTATAAATTTATGCATATTTATATAAATTGGGGCGGGGGGGGGAAGCAGAAGCAAATATTTAGAAAAAGAACCAAAGCAAATTAAATAAAAGCAATTACAGAACTAAAGTCAGACTCACCACTAAAAAAATTGAAAAGAGGAAGAAAAAACTCTCTTCTTAAACTTTTTAAATGAACCTGAAACCAGCAATATACACATTATTTATCCAGTGTAACTAACTGGGGCTATCATGCTTCAGTCACCCTTTTTTTGTCTTTTCCCTACTCATAGCAGTGCTGTGCATCAGTCCTTCACCCAGGCACCTGCAGAGGCCTCTGCAAGAGTGAGAGGTTAGATTCCTGATCCTTGCAGGGCTGAATCTCTCCTGTGCATGGTGTGTAACACGGCTCATTCCTGACTGAGGCCACTGGATCCACCACCACATATGTATCTAGCTTGAATGAAAGTGCTTAGTGCATTAAAGCAAGTAAGAAGCCACACTGTTAAAGTGCAGACATAAACCTTTTTTCAGCTAATCCTCTTAAAGCAGCTAGCAGTTATATATTTAAAGTGGCGATAGTTTCTGAATTGTTTTCTGTGAGCAGAAAACCCGAAGTGTGTGTATTCACAAAATAAGTCCAGACTGCTTTCATTCACATCTGTTACTGACTAGGAAGTTTCTTTTGATTGTTCAAAATTGAAATAATATTTTTTTATTTTTTATTTGTTTTCATGATACTAACACAGCTATAAGTACCCAGGAATCAAGAGGATCGGATAAACAAGGTTGGCTGCCTGCAGGCTTGTTGGTTATTTTGTTGGAGAGTACAGTATCATCTTCTTGGCAGCACGTGTTCCATTCATTCATTTCCACTGCCAGTGCTGGAACTTTGCCCGAAGGATGGTTTAGGAGATATAAGTGAAAACAGTCACTAACATTGTAAAAGAAGAAGAACAAAAAGATGCTGGTGGATTAAGAAGGATAAAAATCAGTCCCTCACAGCACAGAAGTACATGTTAATTTAGGCCATCATTAGAATGAGCTTGAGTAGCCAGGCATACCTGTTGTAGTGTTAAAAAATAAATAAATAATTTATTAGTGTCTGCAAAGAAATAAGGAGGATATAAGCTTAGACTCTCTAATTTTCTGGGCTGTCTCAGACTAGCCCCCACCTACATCACTGTCATTAATCTAGGAACAAGTTAAAGAGTGAATTTCAGTCATAAAGGTGAATTTCAGTCCTGAGAGAATATATACCATGTGCCAGGGTGAGAACAGGTGGCACTGATCCAGGGACTGGCTGTGGAAATCACTGGCCACCAGCACAGCTACCCAGATTTCCTTAGCAGCACAAGCCTAGCTCTTTGATTCTGCTCTGTCCCTTTAGATGATTTTGTCTTAGCTACAAAATCATCTTTTCATCTATTCTCTAGAAATTTTCATTTTAGCTAAAGGCCAGTGATATTTTGTCTATAAAGTTTGTCATAAAGATATTTTGATATTAAAGACATCCCTGAGGACTGGAGAGATGGGAAAAGCAAAAATGTAATTGGTACATATGGAATGTGTGCAACAGTCTGCACATATAAAGCTAAATCTGTAATTTGCTTTGCTTCAGTATTAGATTTGTGTGTATTTCTTTAGCTCTTGAGATGGACAAAACTGATCAGGTAATATCATTTAATAACAAATTGTTATTGCTGCTCATATAAAACCCTGAGGCAACACTTTTTATTCTGTTGTTGGTAAAAGTCAAATGTATAGCTATACATGGGAGTTAGTTGAAATAAAAAATGAAATAAATAATGAACTGAGAAATTAAGGAAGGTCATTGAGTATAAGAAATACATTACTGAAAATAAGCAAATTATTACAGTTGTTGTTTATTTAAACAGTATGCTAATTACTGAGTAATTAATTGAAATTATTTTTCCATACTATTATTATTATGGTGAAGCCATATTCAGGAAGAGCTTTGTTTAACCATATTCTGTTTGAACAGCTTATTAATTCACCACTGGGCTAAATTGTATCCTCTGGATGAGACACCACATGGTCTATCAAGAGGGAGTCCATGCTACGCAGTCCTATTCTGCCCAGTTTTCAGTCTGACTGTATATAAATTGAAGGATTTCTGAGCCTTTCTGCAATAGTTCAATATCTTTCCTCAATCTATTTTTTTCTGGTTTTTTTACACACTGTAAAGAAAATCTACACACAAAAAAAAGAAGACAAAAAAGAAAAAAAATACTGATAGAGGGACTTTATGCGTACAGTTATTGTAAATAGATTGGGAAAGTAAGTTCAGTATCAGCTCTTGAAAAAAATTTTCTGATTTTTAGAAGTAGCAAGGAAATGTAATAATTACAATGAAAATATATTAAGCAATAACCATAAAACAATTTATTCAAGATGTTTATTCAAGATATTTTTTGTATTCACAATTTGAAATGTCTGGTTGTATTTATAATGGGTTCTATTTTCCTATGAAGTTCTTCCAAATACCAGTTAACTTCATGTTTTTATACACTGCCAAAAAGTGCGGCTGTATTTGGTTCTTAATATAATTTTCTTGGGAAGTAATGTGTCCTGAGTGTTCCTCATTTAAGAGGCTGTCCACGTACCTCCCAGCTGTGGCTTCACAGATTAGATTCAGTGATTGCTGTTTAAAAAGCAGTCTCATCCTATGAAGCTGTCCTAAAGTTAGCTACAACAGCCTATTTCAACACATAAAAAAAGTAACAAGGTTTCTAGAACTGTTGCATACTTGCAGCTTTCATTTATTTCCAAAGAGGCTGCAGGTGCCCTGAATTGAAAGTAATCATACATATGGTTAAATATGATTAGAAATAGAAGCAGAAAAATTTTTTAAAAAAGTCTGAAATCTACTTGTAGTGGGTTTATCCTGGATGGGTTTCAGGTGGCCACCAAGCTGCTCTATCACTCCCACTCCTCAACTAGCCGGGGGAGAGAAAATACAGTCAAAGGCTCATGGGTCAAGATAAGAACAGGGAGAGATCATTCAGAAAATATTGTCATGGGCAAAAGAGACTTGATTTAGGAAAACTAGGTGAATTTATTGCAATTAAATCAGAGTATGGTAATGAGAAATAAAAGAAATCTTAAAACACTTTCCCCCACACCTCCCTTCTTCCTGGGCTCAGTTTCACTCCCAGTGTTTCTACCTTCTGACTGCACTGAGGCACAAGGAATGCAATGGGGTGTGACTCTTGGGGATGGGGCTGTGCAGGGCTGGCAGTTGGACTCAAAGAACCCTGTGGGTCCCTTCCAACCCAGCATATTCTGTGATTCTGCGATTCATCACCCCTTGTCTCTGCTGCTCTGTCCTCCTCACACACTTCCCCTGCTACAGTTTGGGATCCATCCACATGAGACAGTCCTCCAAAATATTTCAACATGGGTCCTTCCCACAGGTTACATTTCTTCACAAACTTTTCCAGAGTGGGTCCCTTCCACAGGGTGCAGCCCTTCAGGAACAGGCTGCTCCAGTGTGGGTCCTGCTCAGGATCAAANCACCTCCCTTCTTCCTGGGCTCAGTTTCACTCCCAGTGTTTCTACCTTCTGACTGCACTGAGGCACAAGGAATGCAATGGGGTGTGACTCTTGGGGATGGGGCTGTGCAGGGCTGGCAGTTGGACTCAAAGAACCCTGTGGGTCCCTTCCAACCCAGCATATTCTGTGATTCTGCGATTCATCACCCCTTGTCTCTGCTGCTCTGTCCTCCTCACACACTTCCCCTGCTACAGTTTGGGATCCATCCACATGAGACAGTCCTCCAAAATATTTCAACATGGGTCCTTCCCACAGGTTACATTTCTTCACAAACTTTTCCAGAGTGGGTCCCTTCCACAGGGTACAGCCCTTCAGGAACAGGCTGCTCCAGTGTGGGTCCTGCTCAGGATCAAAAGTCCTCCCAAGAAACCTGCTCCAGTGTGAGCTCCTCTGTTCACAGTGCTACAGCCTCCTCAAGACACAGTTGACCCTTTTGTCTGCCAGGGCACCCTGTTGACTTGCATTTAACTTGCCTGAAGAATAACGAGTTAGAATAATATATAGAATTTATACATAGAATTTTAAAAATATAGAGAGAATTGTGCTGAAGCTCTATAAAGGTGAAATGAATTTTGATTTATACGGCCAAAGTCTTTAATCTTTGTTTTACTGATTGAGAATATATGGACTCTTTATACAGAAATATTGTGATATACAACTGTGATTTTAAATTACTATCTTAGTTTGCAATTTGAAGCAGTTATCTTCAAGAACAATTCTCCAACAGATTTCATTTTCATACAATCTGCAGAGTATATCAGAGGAAATATTATATTACTTTAGATTTAGCAAAGCACTGTATGTGTTAAAGTAAACATTACAAACCTGGAGCTGTCAGCTAAACTAAGATAATACATGCAAACACTAATATGCATATATTAGGTGTATAAAAGACTGACTAAACTTTGTGAGTGGCCTTCTGTATCTTTGCTGTGGTTTTCCCTAAAGGAAATGGAACAAATTTAAAACTCACTTTTTTTTCCCACTGTGAGATCTCCAGTTTTCTTCTCGACTATGAATTAATTCAGGCTTTAATGTTCAAGTTTCTCTTGGATCTTAAAAGGGCGCCTTACAATAAACTACAACTCAATTTTAAAGCCGCCATTTAAAAGAAAATCCAATAGAAAATTGATGTAGTGATATAACACAAATGTAACTAAACTCATTCAGAACTCTTAAGTTTCCATTGGGCTAGACACTTGAAATTTATTTTGTTATCCTTTTTTTTTTCCATGTTGGTATATAAAGGCTAGATAAAAATCTTTGTTGCTTATATAGCAAAGATTAACATGGCACAAAATATCATTAACAGTTTGTGTAGTATGACAAGAGCATCTCAAACAATGTCACATCCAACAGGAGCAATTCAATGGGATTTATTCTGTCTGTATTTTAAGGGCACTGACATTCTGAAAATGGATAGACACAGAAGGTGATGATTGATACCTGTAAGTTCTTATTATACATCTCAAAAAAGTCCCATAGTGAAATCTAGTAACATAAATGGGTGAGGAAAAGAAAATTCTTTGATTCTGAAGTGGGGAAGGTTGTTATATTTCCAATGAAACAATTTATGTAAAGAAACATTTCTGTCTGATGTCCCTAGCTTTGAAAACATCGATCTAGAATTAGAATTAAAAATCCTGCTGTCCTTACAAGAAGCTGCACTCCATTAGATGCCAGCTGAGCAATGTGCTTGGACTTATTCCATCAACTGTGTGTGAGTGTCTGCACTGGCACTCAGTTCCTGTCTTTGTCTTGAGACACTTCAGTTCTTACAAAAGTACAAAATTTCCACTCATTTCAGTTAAGTCCACTTTGTATCTCAGAGCTTTGAGGAATCAAAAGCTCACAGGAAGCTCTTTTTTTCCTTAGTATGATTTTTTAATGAATAGCTTCAGTAATTTTATGTCTATAAACTTGGAGTTGTGCAAAATCAGTGATTTTTAAAAAGCTTTCTATAAATATTCTGAAGTACCATTTATAACTGGAATTCAATGTAAGAAGAAATTAATATAAATGCTTTTAACTCTTGGCATAATGTTCATTATACACAAGTTTTAGCTGCTCATCTGCTGTATGTTGTAATTCCCTGCATGAAATATTGCTTCTTGATCTGCACAACTTAAGCTCATTGGTTTGTTTCAGATATAGAGATCCTAAAGGGTACAGCTGTCTGAAATATTAAATCCCTTATTTATAAATGCTGGAAGAGCAACATAATAATTTTATAACACTTCAAGTCATCCATTTTTTATCTTTACCACAATGAATAAAACAAGTAGCAAATGGCCACAGTCCCATATCCACAGAAACAGTGAATCAACACTGTGAGGTGACCATCAAATAAACAGTCAAGCTGTAGCCACAAAAATCAGAGAGAGTGCAGGTGCATATAACCACAGTGATACAACTGAGTAACAACTACCAACAATTATACTCTTAAAGCTGAACAGGCATTTGTTGGGCTCTCGATGCACCTTTACTGAATTGCTTTGAGCAGCTCAGGAAAAAACTTGATAAGAATAGATTTAAAATGATGGAGATCAGGGTATCTATATATGATGGGGTTTGTTTTCCAACTGCATTTTAAAATGGTAGGGGAACTTCAGATTTAGTGATATGAGAAAGCATGTATTGGAAGAACTTGTGAGGCTTGTGTAGTGTTCTTTAAATTCAGACAGTTCACAGATCATGCAAAAGAATAATTTGTGGTGGTGTCTGCTCTAAAGGACCCATATAATTGTGGATGTGGGAACAAGCAGAATCGGTGCTAAAAAACCCAGATGTGTGGTCATGCTCTAAAAAATGCCATAGGCAGCTGAGCTCCCTGTTTACGTATTCACTAGCACGTGAAACAGGGAGCACACTTCATTATCCACCTCGCAGATAACCCTTCCTTTGAAATACACTGTACAGAACATTATTGTGCTGTTTTCTAAGGAGGCAATAAAAGTCAAATACTCTGCTTTCAAATTACTTCCAAAAGACACAATATCTAAATATTTTATCTGGTGTCTGATAAATGCTTCTTCAGGAATATGATACACACTTTTTCATAAACATGCAAAGAAATTTCCATACTATGAGAATGTGAATTATTCAAAAACATTCTTATTCCATTTGATATAAAAAAGTAATGTCTTGAAAACATCTAAAATTAAGAAGCTTCTTTGAACAGGAAGAAGATACTTTGATAATTTTGTAATATTTTCTAGAAAACAATAGGAAATGGATGAGTTTTTAAAGTTTTTTTAAAAAACTATAGCTAGAAAAATGCAGATCAGCTTTCTACACCTTCAGGAATAAAAAGAATAAAACCAGATAATTCTATTTTAAGTAAAATCAGCTGAATTATCTCATTAAAATGAATCAATTATTGAGTGTACATTCTTCTAAGTAAGCATTTTACTGGAAATGAGTCACTAGCTTCTGCTTATATTAGCAACTCCAAGTGAGAATGCATTTTATTGGCATTTACTAGTTACACAGAAGACAATAGATTTTGATCCATTTTCATTAGAACTACAGTTAGTTAATGACTTTTTTCTATCCTCTTAAAATATAATTTATCACAGCAACCTGAGCAAAAATGCATTTATTTTGTGGTCTGAGTGTGAATATCAAGTCAAAACATTGTGGTTGGTTGCATACCTTCTCAGCAGTGCAGTTAAAATTAATCTGATTTGCATTTAAGACAATTTTAGGCTCCACATGTCACTTTTAGCTCTGTTTAAGTCAGGTTTGTTCCTGATAAATTTAATAAGAACTGTGTTTGCTTTCATCAATTTTGCATGTAGTCCACTGTCCCCAGACTTGATTTCAGAATACAAGAGTTAAGATGTGTGCTTAAGTGTAATAGCTAAAGACAGGCAGACCTGGAGTTTTGTAAAGGTAAATGGACATACTCTTCAAAATTAGGTCAAAAAATAAAAACACCAGGAGAATCATCATTTCCAATTGTTTGAATTCTGACTTCTGCAGGGTTGAAATTCCTGCAGGGTTTTGGGAACTTTGAATGTTTGAGAACATGGTTGAGAGCAGGGACCTTTGCATGTTACTGAGTGTACTGATGCCATGGTTTGTAACATCAGAATAGAAATGAAAAAACCAAGGTGATGGGTTGGGGGGGAGGGTAGGACAATGTTTGAGAGAGACAATCACTATATAATTCAAGTGGGGGGTTTTTGTGTTTTGTTTACTTATTTGATAATCTTGTTTGTCCTTGATATGTTAGAGAAAACTAATGACAATGTCAGCTTTTCCCTGTGCTGCGCCATTACTAAGCATTTCCACAAGAAGAAACTCCAGGGACGTGACAGCTCTGCCTGATGTGTTTTTCTGCAGGTCCATGGAGAGAACTGGATTTGGAAACCATTTCAGAGATGATTAAAAGCCATTTTGACTCGCTCCAGGAAGTAAATGTACAAAAGCTTGTGACTACTGGGAAGAAAGCTTGAAGTACTAATGGGAATGTCTTGGTAACGAAGGTCAGTCCTGACAGGCAGAACATATTCATTAGCAGACATTTTTGAAGAGAAGTTAAGAAAAAAATCCAAGTGAATCAGTGAGGCAAAATACCTGTATTTCAGTCATATCACCAGCCAGCTTCAAAGATGGAGACTCACATGGTGTTCCATTGAAGCAGCTGTGCAAAGTAGTGGGTGCAAAAAATTAACACTAAACACTCAACACCAAGGCACGATACTGTGAAGAACTTGTAGGAAACACATAAAAACGTACAGATGCCATTCACTGAGCTGAGGGTTGTACCAGATGCTTCATCATTTATTGACATCCTGTGCAACAGGGCAAAAGATTTCAACCCACTTCCTATCATCTTCTGTACACTGAACTTACTTCATAGAGCACTTGAGATTTACCCTCATATGAAGGTGGCTGGACTGGGAGGACTTTGCCAGTACTGGGATCAGAGGTTGTGCTGAAGGACTTATCCCACACCTTTTTCTAGATCCAGGTGCTGGTGGCAGCAGCAGCAGCAATGGCACAGAGGGTCCAGCTAGGGTGGACCATGTGTGGAGTAGCCCGGGCTGTCCTTTGTTGGACACAGGTCCAGTGGCTCCAGCTAACTTTATCTGATTACACCTGAAGCAGTAGAAGCCAGCCAAGATGGTAACACCTTGTGGCAGTGACCCAGCCCGCTGTCTCTATGAAAACTAACGAAATAACTTGGATAGATTTTTCTTCCCAGGATAGTGAATCTGTGGGAGATGGAGAAAGCACGGCTGGGAAAATCCCCTAACACTGCCACGTTTTAGCCCTGTCAGTCAAAGGCTCTGTTCCACCCCTGTTATTTTAATAAGCATCAGGTTGCTTTAATATTCAGCAAGTGCTGGAAAGTTCTGCCATTCTGTTATGTTGGTTGGATTATTCAAATATGTTCTGCCTCTGTTCAGAACTCATTGGATAGCTGTCACTCCTCTTCATCCTGTGATTTGTAGAACCCTGGACTCTTCCTTCTGTAACCACCGCATTCCTTTTCCCTTAAAACTCCGTGTAACTGCCCCTTCAATGTCTTTTCTTGTAGCCCGCATCCTCTCACTATAAACCCTTGGGTGCTGATGCAGAAAAGTCCGTTCTCGCTTCTTTGTTCCCACCTCTGCTACATTAATATCGACCGCTCTGCTCATCTGCTGCGGAGTTGATAGCTGGGTAAAAAGATAAACAGAAAACTGCACCTCTGCAGCAGTTTATCTGACCAAGCACTTCACCATCGCCCCGCAAGGCTTCCAGGCAGCCCTGTGGTCAAAGCGATAACACCTGAAGGAGTAGAAACCCCCTTTGCACAGGACAGGGTTAGTACAGCAAACAGAAGTAAAGATAAAACCTTTCATACTAAAGAAAATGGTTTTGAGTCTCAGGGACAGTTCACACTGAACTGGAAAAAATGGATTTTCTTTATCAGGAATAGTACTTCTGAACTAGATTTTAGAGTGTTTCTTGACTCTCTCTTATGTATGAAATAAAGGAATGACAACAGAATATGAACAAAGAGAAATTGAACACCCTGATTCAAGCAACTGTGAAATACAGTCTTTGCATGGTGGGAGGCTCTGACCTCTGAGCAGCCTTGTAGTGTTGAGAGCCGGGAAGACACCAGACCTACTCTCAGCTGTGAGAGTATCACACAATCACTGAATGATTCAGACAAAATCAATGGAATAAAAGAAATCAAATAAACTTTCAGTATTATCATGAATAATTTTAAAGCTTTTCAAAAAGAGAAAAGTGCAACTGTATGATTTTAGAAATTGTGCTTCGTTTTCCAAAACCTTTGACTTCAGAATGTAATATGAATGAGAGATTGTAAATAAAAATCACATTCAAGCAATTGTTTTTCTGCTCTAGAAATTGCATGTGCTAGTCCAGAAAACTGTGTCTAAACTCAGTTATTTAAAGTTAGAATTTAATTTCTATTGTGAAAAAACTCCTTATTGTACAAAATCAGGAAAACATTGGAGAGACAGTCACCTGTTATCTTAAAAATAATAGAACAACAAAACCCAAGAACAGTTTAATGTTTATCAAGGAGAACAGCAAGACAAATGTTATAATAAGTTAGAAAGTGGAGTATATCTACATTACAACCAGTTCATATGTGAAATAGTAATTAAAAACAAGTTAATAATTTAATTAATCATTAATCTGTCTTTATAATGCATAACTGCTGTCTATTGGAGAATGTTGATACTTATTTAAAATAGCTAATAGAGGAGATTTCAAAAAAAGTTTCTGAACAAGTTTATGTACCATTGCTCAGGCTCAGTAATATAGTTCTGCTGATTCATACAGTATTCCGTTTCTAGTCATCATGGAAATAAGGACATCACAGTCTGGCACTACATCAAGAAAAAACAACTTTACCATGCACAAATTGATTGTATGTGGCATCTTCTGCAACTTAATCCAGAAGCCAGTTTCCTACTCGAACACCTGGGTTTGTTTTTTGGGGTTTCTTTTGTTTGTTTGTTTTGTGGTTGGTTGGGTTTGGTTTTGGGTTTTGTTTTTGTTATTTTAAAAAATATATAGATACATATCTCTCTCCCTTCTTTAGTACTGACAGATACTTACCTTAGGCCTGACCCTGAAAATATGCAATGCAGCATTTTCGAGACTTCAGGCTTTTAATTTTCATTATACCCTAGGATCCTATTTCTGTCGAATATGCAGTTTTGATAGCTATACCTGTTATTTTCCATAAAGCTTCCTGTATTTTTAGACTGCAAATATTTTTAAATGTAGGTAAAATTGCTAGTTTACCCTTTCCTATTTCTTTACCTTGAAATAGTTTTATTGCACTGAGATTACCGCACCTTAAGACTTTCTTAAGAACCAGGTCTTGCTGCTACCTTCCTCCTTTCATGTTGGAGGAGGCCAAGGGAAAGGACAGACAAAGCAAGCATCACTCATGCCTCAAATTTCTCCTGTTTCCTCTGTCTCTTGTCTTTCTATATTAGTGAGAAGCTTCATTAAATGAATTCTGCAAATACTATTTTTAAAGGTGTCCTGATCATTTACAATCACCAAACTGTAGTCAAACCATTAATGCATGGATTAGAATTATTTTTTTCCTGTGCAAAGCTGCTTTAATTTTACAAATACTACAGTCACTTGCAGGACAAAACTCCAATTTTCCAGTTTTACTATTTATTGTGTCTTGCCTTTTGTTTAACATTTATCCCACTATATGCCTTATTCTTGCTTACTATCAGGAATACTGGATACTGATGAGAACGCAATAGTAAAAATATTTTCTTTGGCAAGGTTAATATCTACAACCTGATTGAGAACAAATCATTTAATTAGAATATGCATTATCTTTCCATTGAAATGGAAAAATTGATAAACAACACAGTGGAAAGGGACAGTAAAAATATTCATTTTTTTCTTTTTTAAACTGTGGCTTTTTAGCTCTGTTCCATGGAAGGCCATGAAGATAACACCAGGGCTGACAGCAGAATGCAGTTTGAATAAAACTGAAGGGATGTAAGAAGTGGTTCACAATTCAGATATCTTCAAATGTTTATTGAAATGCTGCCATTGCATCCCTTATTTTAAAACTTTTCATCTTCACCAGTGTTCACAACAAAAATTAGGTCATAGTTCTACATGGACAGTAAATTATGGGTAAGCATCAAGACTGGACAGATTTGTGTTCTGTTGTCAAAACTATTTGTGTTTCTAGCCTCCACGCCAAGGATGGGAACAATGTGTAGGGATCAAACCAGCTGCCAGAGGAGTGGTGCTGTGTGATAAATGTGCCAGACTGACACCTCCCTCAGGTGTGGTGGTGCATCCCCCCTCCCTGCCTTCGTCCTCAGGGCTGCTGTACGTCCTCAGTAACTCTGAGCAGGGCCTGGCCTTGGTGTGAGGGGCTGGGAGGTGAGTGATCCTTGGCCATACCAGGAACTCTTGCATGGCTTAGCTCGAGTGCACTGACCACACACCAGGGATACCTGTTGCCGTATCAAGAAGGGGAAAAAGTCATCACCTTGGAACATTTCTCACCAGAATTGTAACCCGAGTAGAATGATACCATTAATACTGTGCTTTCGAATAAATTCAGTAGCTAACTCCAATTATAGACAGGATGGAGCTCAAAAAGCAAGTGGGTGTGTGTTACCCTGAACCTTGTGAATCAAAGTGATGGTGTCCCTTACCTAATTATATCCTAATTATAAAGACAGTGGGACCTTTGTTCTAAAGGCTTGCAATATGCATTACTGTTGTTCTACTGAAGCAACATGGACAATTTGGTCAGCAAATAATGAGCAACCAACTGGAAAAAACCCAAACTGAGATTAAGTATCCAGTAGTTTCAACTCATTTGTATTTAGTCCTTCATATCAAGATGGAAAAAAGCTTGTTGGATTGCTTAGTTCTAGTTTATTTCTTGCTTTATCTTTTTTGATTTGAATTACTATTCTTGATGTTTGTGTTCTGTGCATTTCTGGTTCAGCTCCTAACTCAGATGACTGTCATGAGAACATAAAATGCATGAACTTCCTGTGAAATGAAGGTTTGTTGCCACCTATGCAGTGTTTTGTGATAATTTCTGTTTAGTCATTTTATTGTTGTCAGCCACACTGAATGTCTACCATTTGCACATTAACACGTGGAACTAGTATGACATCATTCTGTGCAAGTCGAATCTCCTGTTTAAGATACAGGGTCTCACTTTCTAGAGTGATAATCACAAATACGTTGCTTTGCCAACAGTTTGAAGAAAAAAGACCACAATATTTTAGAATATATTCTTTATCAGAGAATTATTGCAATGTATCAAGTAGTAGAATGATTAACTCTATTTCTCTACTATGCTGAATGTACTTTATTAAAAAAATAAAATAGGCTCATATCTTAAAAGAATTTGATATTTGAAGATTGGATTTGGAATGTGTTTGAGTTTGTAAGCCTGTCTGTCCTCTGAGGTGTAGCTCGTGGACTGAAGGACATTCATTCTTTATCACAGAAGTAAAGATGAAATGAATGTGAGGGACCAAAGGTCACAAAATATTGCTGAGTGGCAGTTAGGGTCTGGAGGTTATTAGTAGAGGGTTTTTGAAGCTGCCACCAGTATCCACTTCCTCCTGCAAAGTGACTTCAAAGGACAATGATTCTTTTCCCTGAAGTCTGCCTTGTATTCACAAGTACTGAAGAAAGAGCTGAACAGCACTGTATTGAATTTTAGCTAATCACGTGAAGTTGTCAAGTAGTTTGTATTTCCTAACATTGTAATCTGATAGACAAAATTGAGATCAGTAAATAAGAAAAGCAACAAGGAAAAAAAATCCTCAGTCCTAAAATTTTTGGAGATTGGATAACTGGAGCATAACTAACTTTCCGATCAAACAAGCATAATCTTTTCCTCTTCACATGGTATTTTATAGGCTATATTGTTATTAAAGCTTGTTGCATTGAAGATAAGGTATTTCGAGGCTTGTCAGAGGCTTTTTAAAGTAGATATTAAAATCAAAGGAATTTGGGGACTATTAATCTAAACACTTAACAAATACAGATTTTTTCAAAAATTTCTCAGTTATTTTCATCTGTATTTGTCTAATAGGCACAGGCACCTCATATTTTTTTGTAAATGAACTTGTGATACTGTCCATAGCAGGTCACACAAGGGGAGGAGGGGACTTTGTCCATGTGGCAGAGGCAATGTTGTAGCTCAACCCTGCTGTAGGATAATATAGCTCCTTGCTAGGTTTCTCTGAGCATGCAGCCCAGGATACAAACATTTCTACTGCTCTGTGATCCCACTGATCACAGAATGATAGAATCATTAAGCTTGGAAAAGACCTCCAAGACCATGGAGTACAACCTTTGACCGAACACCAGCATATCAATTAGGCCATAGCAATGATTGCCACATCCAGTCACTTCTTGAACACCTAAAGGGTTGGTGACTCCACCATTTCCCTGGGCAGCATGTTCCAATGCCTGACCACTCTTTCAGTGAGGAAATTCTTCCTGATATCCAACCTGAACCTCTTCTGGTGCAACTTGAGGCCGTTTCCTCTTGTCCTGTCACTGGCTGCCTGGGAGAAGAGGCTGATCCCCACCTGACTGCATCCTCCTTTCAGGCAGTTGTAGAGACCAATAAGGTCATTCTCTGAGCCTCCTCTTCTCCAGACTAAACAACTCCAGTTCCCTCATGCACTCCTCATAGGACTTACACTCTTGACCCTTCACTAAATTCCTTGCTCTTCTCTGTTCATGTTCCAGCACCTCGATGTCTGTCTTGGTGTGAGGGGCCCAGAAATGAACACAGGACTTGAGGTGTGACCTCACCAGTGCCCAGCACAGGGGAATGGTCACTGCCCNGAGTACAGGGGCACAATCACTGCCCTGGTCCTGTTGGCCACACTATTGCTAGTACAGACCAGGATGCCATTGGTCTTCTTGGCACACTCTGGCTCATGTTCAGCTGCTGTCAACCAGCACCCCCAGGTCCTTTTCCTCTGGGCAGATTTCCAGCCATTCTTCCCCTAGCCTGGAGACAATATTAAAGGCTTTACTGAACCCCAGGTAGAAAACATCCGCAGTCTTTCCCTCACCCACTAAGTGGGCCACCTGGTCATAAAAAGAAATCAGGTTGTTTAAGCAGGATCTGCCTTTCCTAAATCCCTGATGGCTGACGTAATGCCCTTGTTGTCCTGTATATGCTATGTGATCACACTTAAGGTAATCTATTCCATAACCAGATCTGAAGGACACACTATTCAACTCTCTTTGGAATAGGTGATAACAGTTATCATAGTTCATAATCCTCCTTTTCTGGACAGAGGCTTTGTGGCTTAGGAAGGAAAATCCCAAGCATAACATGCAAGAGGCAAGAGTGACCTGATCAGAGTCCTCCTGGCTCTGCCAATTTTGTGCATCTCACCAAGGAAAGTCACAGTTTTCTGTAACTCTGGCTTTGCAAAATGAGAATGAGAGCATCTTTCTCTGCACTTTGCCTTAAGATGTGTGAAGAAAAGCTTAAATCATCACTATTAGTTCACAAGTAACTAGAACTGTGATTCGCATGAGTGCATTTTCAAGACAGTAGTTTCCTTGCCTTAACTGCATTAGGATAATATCCATGAATTTCCAAGCCAATGAAGGGGACTACCAATGTGGAGAATACAGTTTACTTGCCTATTTTGAGGTAGAATCTTCCTGAGTAGGCACAGTTCCAGGAGGTGATTTTCACACAAGCTCACATGACAAAAAAGATATGTGTGGCTGCTGGGGAATGTGACATTCAAAATTCATCATCCTCCTTTCATTCCATCAACAAAATCACCACTGCAAAGCCCATGGTACAGGCCCAAATCCTTCACACTTAATTTTAAGAATTTGAGATGTCCAAAACACTGCCTTTGAGTCAGAAGATAGAGAGAGGGACCTCCAAAATTGATTCCCATTTGCTTAAGATACACATGAATAGGTTTACCCTCCTCCTCTTGGTCTGCTGAAGTGAGGCACAAAGCCTGGGCATATTCTCATTCCTTTTATGAATATATAATGCATGAAGAAATATATTTGTCTACAGACACAATAACTGTATTAGATGGCTACAGGAAGCATTTACTAATACGCTAGTAATATGATTCTAAACTGCTCTAACATTATGACATTTTCATATGCATGCAAGGATTTTTTTTCTAAAATATGAGCATGAATCATACAGGAAGTTATGTAAAATGGAATAAATTATGCAAATAGCATTCTTTGAAGTTTTGAATTAAGTGCTATGCTCTGGAGTATGCAGGACATACAATGAATTCTTGATGACAGGAAAATACTTTATATTTAGATTGTATTCCAGCAATGTCCATTTGTGTTGCTCCATTCTGACCATCAGAAAATGACTTTATGATCTTCAGTACCTCGTTACTTCTGTTCTGTTTTGAAAACCCAGTCACAGGGGATCAACCAAAAAAATCTCCTAATTAGGACTTGCCATTAGTTTGACAGCTGGAGCACATCATGTGAGCATAGCTGTGTTGCTCTGATATTCCAAAAAATAAAAACTCAAAACCACCAGAGAAAGCGCATGAAAGAAACTTCAGTATCCTAAACTGCACATATTAAAGGACTTTGAAGCTCCCAGCATCGGCTGATTGGTAATTTCTCCTTGCCTGTGATGAACAAGTTGTACAGTAAGGGTTTTTGGTGAAAGGTGGAAGTTTCAAGTAAGATGCCTGCGTTATTCCAGGTTTACCTCTTTCAGATGGTAGCCTATCACTTAAACTAAAGTCTCAGTTAATACACACAATCTCCTGTTGTTAAAAAAAAAAAAAAAAGGAGGAAGGGAAGTAATATTTCATTTCCTTATTATAGTATATTGGTAAATTCATATTATTTGAATATACAAAATAGAGCAGATTAATTGCTTTATTCATTCTTTGAGGCTGCAAATACTCTGACACATGTTCTTCCAAAAAAATCAAACAAGAATTTTGACTCATTAGGCTGATTTTACTTTACTATGCAGTGCTTGTTAAGAGAAAACAGAACTTCACCTTTATACAAAACTAAGAATTTCTGATTGTATTTCACAGAGAAGCCAACACCAGTCAGTGTAGGTGAGTGCTGAAAGAAGGAGAAAGCTTACAACAATGGGTGGGGTAATGCTTGTTCCACACTGTCAAAATTCTTGATTTTGAAGGTCCCTCATATGTAAAAGAAATATAAGAAGCTAAGTTTCTTTCAGAATTACAGGGTTATTCCTCTGATAAGAGTTTATTTAATGTATCATACACCAAATATTTGATCAGATATGATGTCATCTGTAAAAGACCTATCTATACTTTTAGATTACAGAAGAAAAGTATATTTCGCATGTTGTTTGAAAGGAATATTTTTAAAATCACTCCTAGGGCCAAATGCTTGCAAGCAATCACAGGATGCTATGTTAAGGTCTGGGCTTTCAATTTCCTCGGGTATTGAAGAGAGTGCCATGTCAGTAAAAATTTAAATGGACGTAAAATACTCGTCAGGCAAATGGGCAGTGGCTTTCACCGAGGCAGATTCTAAACAACCACTGTAACACAGAAAACATTCCTCTCTTACTGAGAAAAACGTACTGAGAAGGATTTCTGCAGTGAAATAAAGCAGGACCTGGCCATTAAAGAGTAGGAGGTCACTGCACAGAAAAAGAAAGATGAGAGTAAAAATCCACTGAAAATGTTGTGTTCCCTTCCACCACCTCCATCCCCACCATCTGCTCCCCCACCATCCTATGTTGTGTCCCCCCCCTCACTCCCATCCCTGTGAGTTTTTTCTTGAAAAACCTGAGATCTCACACCTTCACTCTGCAGTTGTTTATTTAAAAAAAGTAAATATACTAAAGAGTATTCCTTAAAGTCAGGACCACCAGCACACCTCAAACATATCATTACCTCAGCATGATTATTTTTTTTTCTGCTCTTAATCAAAACATGGGTAAAAAGTTGTACTCATGAACTCCATTTTTTACATGCTCTGTAGAGTGGCTGTGAAATTATACCTTTCTGTATATACGTATGAATGTACAGTGTTTTCCCTGAAATGCAAGCTAAGCATTTCCAAATGGAAGGAGAGGTGGAGAGAAAGGAAAAATATTTGGAGTCTGAAAAACTTATTACTTTTCAATTGTTGTCTCAACCTGAAGAGAATTACAGAGTATAATGCAAAATGACCTCTCCTCCAAGACTCAACTCAGTTGTGTGAAGAAAATCTGATGAGCAATGGCTGCAAAAAACCCAGTCTTTTCTTACAAAGACTGTGAAGCATCTACTATATTTCAATTCAGCACTTATATGACAAATGTTTAAAAGTAACTGAAACATTAATAAACAAAATTAGTTTATTTTTAATTCTTGTATTTCATGTCCTTATTAAACCTATGTAGAGGTTTCTATCCATACAGAAGTGTGTTGGGTATTTTGAATTTGGTGAACTGTTACCTGTAATTTTTGGAGTGAAAAGGGAAAAGTTAAAATCTTAAAAATGGATTCTAAGATGCTATAGAAGTGTCCAGTTCCCGACAGCATTGTTCCGGTATGAGGAGTCTTCTGGTGAGCAGTAATAACCAGGAAATCATTTTGCACACAGAAAGCACCATGTAGCAAAGAGAACACTTTCATATTAGTGCTGCACCAGGAGCTCAGAAGGCTCTGATAATGATCTGTCTGCAACTGCATCACTGTTCTATTGTAAGCCTGCTTTTAGGGATGGTTACAGTTCATGCCACTTACCACTCTCCCAGATTTTCCTAGGCACTCTTAAAAATTTGCTGTTATAGACAAATGCTAAGCTCCCAGAAGCAGCCTGTAATGACAGATTACTTTTATTGATTTATGAAAGGTAAAGTTGGAAGTCATAATTATCCTGTATTTGCATATGTGTTCACAATTTGGGTATGCATTCACTGCATGAGAAAAGTAGAGAAATGTTAGGATCAACTTCCAGACAGTGAGAACGGCACAGGGTGGATGGACCTTACATCTCTAAAAGCTGAATTTGTGGAAGTCCGTGGGGTGCAAACCAAGGAGACTACAACATGGCTGCTAAGGTCTCATCAGGTGGGCTCCCCATACCTGATTTCTTCTGAGCTCTTACCATCTGTGTTGTATCCATCAGTCCTTTTCTGTTGCTACAGGTAAGGCAATGAGGGAAAAAATATTCATTCACTAAGAATGGCAGACAGGACAGAAGTAACTAGAAGCAGCTCATTTGTCTGCTCTCTTAGTGGATGCTGCAGTTACTCTTTATGCCACATTGTACCCACCAAAAACTTATGAGTTTCTACTGCTTGGAGTCCAAAGGGATGTCTCACATTGAGGTAAATCAGAAGAAATGAAATATTGGAGCCATCATGTGCAGAAGGTGATGCTAACATGGTCTCTATATGCCTATAAATGCACTATCTGGGTCAGCATTCAAATAGCATTTAGCATTTTCAGCTTGCTAAAGTAAGAAAACAGACACCCGGCAAACATGTTTTATTCAGTGTACTTGGTATCATTTAGAGAAGTGCATCCTTCTCAAAAAAATTATCATTCTCCTGTCATACGTGAACACACCTTCCACAGACATGGTTTCTTGCTCTTCACAATTGGTCCCCCAGAGCAGAGAGTTAATAGTGCAGGCTACATGGAAACTTATTCTGAGCTGATCTCTGTGTGTAGTAGCTGATATTTCCTCTATTTTGTATTCTACAGCTAGATTTATGTCTATCGGTATTGGTTTTCCAAGAGCAGACTTTTAGCATTGCTACTTTAATTCTCAAGTAGGCATTGCAATATTTAAAGAAAGCTTTTACTGTATTGCAGAGGAAATGTTTGCACTTGATTCTAATTAGTATTGCAACAGCACAAAGTGCTAGCAAGATAAACTACTAAAGGACAGCCAGGATATTTACTTTATCTGATACTGGTCTTTATATTAGCCCAACAGAGGGCTAGCAAAATCATCTTAGTCTATGTCATCCTGCTTAATATTTGTCATTTCACATATAAATTTGTGCAAAGAATTCAGAATAAAGTTCAAATATTTCCTGGGCTCTGTGGCTTTATGACTAATTAATAGAAAGGCTATAGGAATCTCTATTAAAAGGCTGACAGTTATTTTTTGTAATAGCATTGACTTATCTCCAAAGCATTTAACCTAGGCAGGGAAAAAATCAGATAAAAAAGACCAATTATATTTTGGAGAATTTGACCTCTGTGAAACTATAACTTATTCCAAAATCTTGAGTAAAACTTATCTGTAAATGAGATTCTTTCCACTACAGTCTTTTCAGCTACAGTCTCGAAAGTAAATGAATTTAAGTATCAATGAAACATTGTTTGTAAAGCATTGTTCTCTTGAAGCAGAAAATGTGACAGAGTAACATAAAAGGTATCATGAACTTGTCTTGCAAACTGCTGGAAAGTACAACTGTTGATCTGCTATGAATATGTTGTATGCTTTGAAATGCAGAAACTGAGGCCAAAATAAGACAAGGAGAATACATAATAATCAGAATAATAAAGGCCACTGAAAGGATGTTTGACCAAAATATTTAAGAGCTAACATGTAGACTGCAATAGAGCTGCTACCAAAAGGAACCGATACCTGTACCAGTACTGTAACTATGTAGAGCTTTCTTCCTTCCCAGAACTGGGGAGTCAGAGAACCTGAAATTTTTTGAGACAATTGAGGGAACACCACTTTTCATCAAAATGTGCAAGGGAAATGGCCTACAGCAGCAATAACTAATGTTTTCAAATGTGACTGGATTTTCTTTTTCATCATGAACTATCCAGATATAAGTTTAGAGGCTTATATTGTCACCAGTCCTGGCACGTGTAGCTTTGTTGATTTATAACACTGTCACTCTTGGTGTCTGCCCTTCCTCTCCGTCGGAAATTTATCACAGCAGTGTTGGTGGACTCAAACTGTGTTGGCTTTTCAGCTGCTGCATCTTGCAGTAAATACAATCACCTGAGCCATGCTCTTTGTCAGTTTTAGCTAGTGCTGTGCACAGTGAACTATAACAGAAGTAAATGTGTTGCCTTAAAACTCATTCCTCAGCAGTTTCTGCTCTTTCTCTCTTGTGTGAGCTAAGCATTAGCACATTTGATTTTCCTGCGACAACTAAGGGGCACAGTGGTGGGTCATGGCAACATCATAAAGTCTGAAACACTGCACAACACCTCAGTAAAATCCCTCTTGTGGGATGGGGCCAGAGGTCCAGATATCTTAAGACAAGCTCTGTGTATTCACACCTGTATTTCAAACTGTCCTTCATTTTTAAACCTTTCCTTTGCTTCCACCAGTTCTTGATGTTTCAAGTCTAACCACGAGAAATTGTTTGTGATCTCAATTTTTTTGGCTGAAGGAAAGATACTTTATTATTTCTACCTATTACTCCTGTTACAATCTATTAATTTATCCATGTTTATTTCTGCTACAGCTGCTGATCACTACAAAGATCTTAGAATCTGATCTTTTATTGATTGTTGGTGATAAATAAGCTGAAACAGAATTCAGTTCGCTCTGCTGATATTTCTGTTCACTAAAAAATATTTACAGCTCTAAAGTATTTTTATGTGAATTGAATGAATTAGTATAAAATCATCATATATGATCTCACATAAAGTGTCTTAAAATGGAAAAATATTCCCTTGCCTAGCAAAAATGCACTTACATTTTAACAGCCTAATCTGTGACTGTTTTAGCTGCTGCATTTATTATAAACATGCATTTCCTCAGCTTTTCAATTTTCTTTTTTTTTTAGTTCTGCAATTCAAAATTTTTGATTACAGGTTCCTCATTGCATTTAAATGATTATATTTTCTGTGAACTTTTTTTACTATATTTTTAAAAAGTTCTTAGCTGTTTCAATTCATTTTCTGAACTTAATTAATGAAACCCTCCTTAACCTGAAGTGTCTTCCTTCTGTCTCCTTTTCTTTCCTATTGTATCTAGAGAATCTATTCCTGTTCCCCTCAATCCTTTCAGTTAGGGTATCATTGTAGTGGTCGTATTATTCTTTTTCTATTCCTCTAAGTATCAGGTTTTCTGTATATCCTGGCTTGGCTGGTTTTACCCTGTACAAAACTTGTGGCAAAATAATTGAAATGGCTCACATCTTTCCTACTTTTTTCCCTGTGTTAACATATAATCCAGGAATTTTAGACTTTTGAAACCTTCTCAAGATATAGATCTTGTCTTGTCACCTATTCACTGGCATATTTATGAATTAAAAAGATATGAAACCCATTTCTATTTTATTAAAGTATCATAAATTACTTCACTGCAATCCTAGAAAAATCCAAGGTAATATTTTTCTCAACTCTAAGAAGTCGTCCTTTAGAATATGGAAGGGGGAAGACGTAAAGAGTAGGAATACATGGCATTTATAGTTAGAGACTACTTTTCTAATTTACTGATATTTAAACTGTTTTTTGAAACAACAGGCAGATCTGCAATTAGATTTCTCATTTTTTGCTTTGATGAACAAGAAATTCTGGCCTACTGTCACAATAAAATAACAAAGCACACTCCCAGATGAAGAGTCGAATCATAAGAGAAAACTGAAGATTAGAGCTGATGACAATACATTAAACAATGAAACTACAGGTGACTGATCACACACAAAAGTCAATTAATTAAAAACAAATTGCATATAATATTTAAGTTTTATTATACATTTTCTATATGGTTCAATGGCTTTCTTAGATCAACATTAAGTAGTTTTTTATTATCTTGAATTTCTCTTCTAGGGGAAGCAAGAAGACTGACAACATTTTAGTGTGTTAGTAATTTATATGGGTAAATGTAAGTATGGTTTTATTTCATATTATTTGCTCCAATAATCTAAATAACAACAGACCACAATGACTTGCTCATGTAGCAGGATTGTACATTTAAAGGTAAGACAAAAGACAAGATAAATTAAATAGCTAAATCTCATAATGAAGAAAATCAATTTCTACTGCCTGATAAATCAAAGCAAATTCAAAGTCAATAGAATGATCTAAAAGTTATGCCAGAATAAAGCAGAACCTTGTTTTCTTCTTTTCCTCAAATACCTGCTGAAGCATAGGACATTTCAAGGAGTTTAATGACTAACTGGATTTAATGGCACTTGGCTGCAGTTCATACCTTCAGCTTCTCTCACTAGTTATCAATCCCCAGGAAATTATCTGTGCTTCAGTCATGGCTGTTTGTGTAATGAACTTCTTTGAACTGTTTGAGCAGATTTTAAACACAAGACATGATGTCTTAATGAAAAGTACTTGAGTCTATAAAATATTTTTCTTCCCTTGGTATATTAGGTCTGCATGGCCAGGTT
>VYZT01062705.1:0-22629 GCA_013400735.1 Pomatostomus ruficeps | reverse complement strand
TTTTTTTTTTTTTTAGCACAGTATTTATTTCCTCCTCTTCTGCTGGGCAACTAATGAAGCAAACTGATTTCCAGTAAGCTTTATCAAAAGGCAATCAAAAGCTCAGCATTGTTACCAAAAGCAAAACTGCATTGATTAAACAGAAAAATCACTCTAATAAAAACCTGATAGACACATAATTGTGACTTCTTTCTTCTGTATAGAGCAGTGAAAAGAAAAAAAAAAAACAGATCTGTTAACAAAAAAACCCCAAGAGACTGAAGCAAATATAGGCAAAACTAAAAAAAATTTAGTTCTGAAAGTGGTATTTGAAAGTCTCAGTTAGAACTGGTTTTTCATTCTCAGAAGATAGTAGATGTTACATCCAAGGTATCACCAAGTAAAATTAACCTCCCTGCACATTAATTTAGTTTAACTCTCTTCTTAATCCAACTGGACCTCTGCTGGCAAATTTCTTTATTTTGCAAATTTCACATATAAAACTGCAGTCGCAAGGAGAGTTTTGAGCAAAGAGTTTTCTGAGGACTGGTTGCAGCAAAACAGAATTGAATTTTAGGTCAAAAATTCTTGTAACCAAAATGTCTCATTAAGCTGAGACATTACTCTGACTGAACAGCTCTGGGAACAGGTATTTGATACTTGGCTTTTCAAATACCCTGTAGAAAAAAAGGTAGCATTTTGACACACTATTTAAAAGTATCACCTAGATGGACTGTTTTTCTCCGTCACCACATGATAAATCAGAAAAGCAAGACCAAAAGGGTGCTGATTTGAACTCCAAAGCATGTTCCTAGCATTGCCCTACTTGCCCATGCAAGTTTTAAGACAAAGTCTGGATAAAACAGCTGTCTTGGGATTGCAAACAGCACCAAACTGGCTCATTTAGGTGGCTGTGATTTGTATAAAGAGTAAAGAAGAGCTTATTCTCGGCTTAAAAACAAAAATTCTTGGAAAAACAAAAAATGCAGTCAAAGTTTGTGGACTCAGTCTGCATACAGAGACCAAAACAGAAGAGGTCCTTTTTGAGGTCACTTAGGAAAAAGACAAAGAGCCTTGAGTAAGAACTTGACTTAATTCAGCTGTAATCTAGGTGGTGATTTTTATTATATTGCCGAGGTAAATTATACAGTCAGAGGATGGGCACAAATGGTAAATCTGGCATCTAAACAATGTTTCTGGCACAGGCAGAGAAGGTAAGGGAAGTAATAGCAGGAAAAAGCAAATAAGCTTGGCCTAAATACCATTCAAATTTGCCAAGGGCAAATACATCTTTCGTGAAAGCACCTCCAAACCCCTTAAACACCAGTTGGACCATTTACCAAAGTGGTCAGATTCCATTGATATAGTATTTTAGTCACACAGATTACGGAGCAGTGGCTGAAATGCTTTACATGGCCTTGGTAGAAGTCAACAGCCCCTGTGCTACTAGGACTTACTTTGCCTTCACAAATAATAATACAACCAGGGATGAAACTAAGTTAATCTATCCACGAACTAAGTTCACATCTTGCAGCATAGAGGTCAGGAAGCTACATGTCAATAATTCATTTCAAGAAACACTTTGGACTCAGACCCAAAAACCTTCCCTGAACCTGTACAACAGTGCCAAGCATCTGCTTGATACATGCTAACATAAGGGCCAGCACTTTTGGTAGAGGTAACTTTCATTTTTACTTATACGTACATAATGTGGGTAGTATAAAGACTTTTTCTAGGAAAAACAAGGGGTTACATACTGAACTGAGGCTCAGAGATATCTATGTTCTTTTTTTCCCCCAAGACTTGTCTCCATCTGCAGCCTTCACCAAAGCACTTGTCCCTCAGACAGTGAAATAAACAGCATCTGGGAGTAAAACTCACATACCATAAACAAGCTGTGAGAAGTGAGCCAACTCAGAGATGCACGACATTGCACCTTCCTCCCTTCTCCACCAGCAGAAACTGTGTCCTCACAGAAGTCACCCCAACTACCCCCTACACTTTATCCCAAAGGCTTCTCCTGCACTGCTTCTACAAAGCAGAAGCTGCTTCACGAGGCCTTAATTCAAAACTGGTGTGAACCATTAGCCCAGGTATTTCCATCACCTCCCCTTAACGCGGCGACACCCACTTTGCAAACGAGCTCTTACTGTCTGGAGAGGGTTTGGAAATGAGTTAGAGCAGGGAGGCACCCTCAGAGAGGCTTTTCTTCCACCTGCCATCCCTCAGGTGAGATGAAGCTCAGCTGCTGTGATTTTAACAGTTATGAAAAATGTCCACATTATCCCAAATTCTGTTCTGTTCTTGGAGGAGCAAGCCACGCTCCTGTCTTTGACTGCAAGGTGGGTAAACTCCGGCAGCAGCAGTGAAGCAGATAGGAATGGTGCAAGGTAATTTTACACTGAGTAACATCCATCAGGAAACTGTTAACATAGATGACAGTACCCAAGTCTCTTGTTAATTACTTGACTGTAAAACTTAAAGAGCTTTAAGTTGACGAGTGTTCTCAATGGAACAGACATAATTAATTCCCTAGGAAGGGAAAATAAACACTTCGAAAAATGCGTGCTTCTACGTACAATGTAAATTACGTTTTCCTCATTCCCACCTCTTCTTTCCCATCCCCTCACAGACCAGAATAGATCTAGGAGATTTATATCAGTGCTTTACCCATAGAAATAAATGTAGAAGTTAATTTTTCAAGACTTAAATAACAACAAATATGATATATGAAACAATATTTAGAACTAAGGAAACAGTTATTGTAGGGAAAGATGTGTAACTATTCTTGAAACAAAGTTTATTTCATTAAGGTGAGATCATTTTCTATTACAACTAAATAGTTACTCTTTACTGACTGCTAAAAACCAGACAAAACAGAAAAGGAAAATGAAAAAAATATCACCTTTCACATATGCCACATATTCTCACATGGCTTTTAGCATTAGTAAGCAAGAGATGAGGAAAACATTCAAATGTATTATTTTTACTGTTTTTAAGTGGTCATTCTCCTCAAATATTTCTAAGCAGCAAGACCCAACAAAGTACTATAAAGAAGTTAGTGAAAGGGTATTGATTAAAGCAGCAGTATTTTTAGACATACTGTGAGAAAAACACAAGGCAATGCTTTTGTTAGCAAGCTAGTGATACTGTATTTTCTTTTAAATAGCAAAAGGGTATTTAAAGAATAATAGCGTTTTAAGTAAGCTATTAATATCTAAGTTTCCCTTAATAGAAGCAAATATCATTGTTTGCAGTGTGTGTTTTTTTAAGGACAAATCAGAAAAAAAGGGTCATGTTTAACTTTTTATATAATAAGGTGTGACAGGAAAATATTCTTCAGGCTTTATATGGGAAGCAAATGTACTGTCTGTTTTTCTTTCTATTGCCTAATTTTTTCCCCCTACTCTATAATGTACTGTATTGGTAAATGGAAATAAGAAAATGTCCTATTACTTTCTCTTCTCTAACATCTTCAGAAAAAAGTCTGATTTTTTAGATTTTTTTACATTGGGTAGAGAAGACCATCTATTTTTCTCCTACACATTTACGCATTTAAACTTTCAAGGCACATTCAGCTGAGCTTGGGAATCTCATTGGGGTTTCAGTCTATTATGAAGCTCAGATTTTCAATCACGACTGAGCTCCTGAGTCCTGGCTGTCTGATTCCTCACACTTACAAACTGTTTTTGCACGTAAGTCAACCACCTTGCTCTCAGACAGTTTTGTTCTGGATACTGTTTCCCACATGCAGCGTGGGTAAGATAACAGCTCATTTGAGCCCCTCCATGCACACCTGGTGTGAAGAAACTTTCCTGTCTGACCATGCAGGAGCCAGCCTGGCAGCCACACCCCCACCGCCAGAGACTTTCACTGCTGGGACCGAGGCCCTTCCACTGCAGGAGATGATAAATGTTTCACCATCCAGTGTAAGACTCCTGGGCATTCCCACCTGAATTTTGAGTGAATACAGAACCCACTGGGCTCTGTCGCTTCTGGGCTTCCTCCACTGAGTCCAGACTGTAACCAGCACTTGGATAAGAAGGGGACCCTTAGCACTGAGAAGATCAGAAGAAGAGGACCAACAGAATGCCATCAGGCTCCACAGAGTGGTGATTTTTTTTTTTTTCTACTTAATCTTTCTCTCTGTCACTGTCTTTTTTTANACCAACAGAATGCCATCAGGCTCCACAGAGTGGTGATTTTTTTTTTTTTCTACTTAATCTGTCTCTCTGTCACTGTCTTTCTTTATCCTCCTCTCTTTTCCTATGTCTTTCTACCTCTCCCTCACATTTACTGTTAAATAAAAATCCATACTATTGACTTCAGCATATGGTCTTGTTTGCATCTTAATTTGGGCAGAGACTTCTGTCTAATAATTTTAATAACCAGACCTTAACAGCACGTAACACCTGCCCTTGCTCTCTTGCTTCAACACCAAAAATTTATTAGAGTGCAACACAGACTTTCCTTCATGTCAGTTACTCGGTACCAAAACCAAACAAAAAAAACCCACTCAAAGATGACCAGGAATAAACATTATGATAAAGGGATGTACAGATTACACTGGGAAACACTCCACAGGTTTCACTGCTGTAGACCAGATGAGGACAAAAGCAACTCTGCATCTGGTTTGGGATTCAGCCACAGTGTGGATTCAGTCAAAGATGAACAGCTGAAAGTGCATTTTATTAAGAACCAAGGTAACAAATTACTACCAGACTAGGAAATCCCTACTGCATTTCCCACAGTCACTAACCTTCAGCTTTTTCAGGCTCATGGGGTCAAAAATTAAGGTTGAACTGTGAGCTGTTAGAAGGTAAACCAAAAGGGATTTGGATCGTTCAGCTACTCCTAACAAGGTATTACAATAGGTTCTCTAAATCCTGTAAATAGTAATTTACAGGGATGATCCTGGTTTTGGACGACAGCTGGCCTTACAAAAACTTCATTTCACCTTTACTCTATATTACCCATAACTTGCTGGCTGATGGAACAAGACAAAGATGCTGATAAAGACAAAGGACAAACAAAGAATGATCCTTTGAACCTTCTTCCTTAGGCTGTTCTTGAGACATGTTGTGTGTTTTAAACATCAAAGTTTTTTTTAGACCTGCGATGACAATTTGAGACAGAAAATACAGAACTAGCACAAGCAGAATGTAAGGAGTATGTCTCTGCCCTTCTCCTGCATATTTTTTTCCCTGAGCTTTCATGTATGCCAATGTTGCATGTCATGAAGCACTATATTGAATGTGTGTGACAGTTATCTAATTTTCACATTTGGAATAGTTGCTCTGTCTGGTGTGTAAAGTCTTTTTTTTTTTTTTAATGAATATACATCTAATACTAATTTTGAATAAAGATATTTATTTACATGAAATGTTGTGAGCACCATGCATATCCTGATGCACAGAAAATCAGCATGCTGGTTGGTATTGAGAAAATGTAGTTAACTGTTTATAGCTGGAGCTTAAGTTTAGGACTTCTGAATTATCTTCTGAGCTGTGCAACTGATAGTTATATAAGTGGAGTCTATGGAACTTTAAAATATTACAAAAAATCCTGAGGAACAACTAATATTTATAGCATAATTTAAGATCCCAAGTGAAAGGCTTGTTTAGCAGTATGACAATTAAAATTTGCCAGTTTAAAAATAAAAAAAGTCTAGCGGCATAAAAAATTCAGGCTAAGTGTAGAATGACGTGGGCTTATTGTTTCTGAAGAAACTCTTCTCAACCATGCCATGTGAAGATCTGCCCTGCCAATAATTTTTCATAAAATCATAGAAAAATTCAGGTTCAAAGGGATCTCAGCAGATCACCTGATCCAATCTCCTGCCCAAAACAGGGTCAGCTGGTCCTTAATCCTTCCTAAGAAGCCATTAATCATTCCCTCGGAGCTGAGTTATCAAGAGCATCGTGAATTGTTTAGTAACCTGATTACAATGATTAATTAATCAAGCCTGAATTTTGCTAATCCAATTACAGTGCTCTCAAAGAACTCAGGGCATGTTTGGATGCACAATGCAGTTCCTCGTGATCCGGGGCAATTCATAACAAGTTGAAGATCAAGACAGTGTGGTTTATTTAGCAGTGCCTGTGCTGGGGGAGTGGGGACATAGGCATTCTCTGTTCAGGAGCCAGAGGGTTTAACACTGCCTGCTGATTGTATAGAGTGGGGCAGAACACTCACAAGAGCTCTTCTATGGATGCAGAGCCAGGGCTCAGGCAGCCAGCAGGAGGAGGGAATATCAGTACAGATCCGAGAGGGAAGGTGCAGTTCATCACAGGCAGCTCGTGATTTATGCACCAGGGCACATGAGTCACAGCCAGCACAACTGGCCACAACTGCTTTTCAGTGCAAAGCTGGTAGAGAGCAACCCTACCCTGAAAACATGGATAATCACTTAGAATATATTTCCTCCGTGAACTTTAGGAGTGGCTATCAATGACAATCTATTTCATTTGAGCTAATGTGTATGTTTATTTTGAGTAAGAAGAACCACAACAGGAAGAAAACTGAAATTATCATCTTGTCTGATTGACCACAGAATTTGATCCACACAAACCTTCTTCTTTACCTCAACATGTTATATAGCCTGTAAGATCAGTACTAATCTGGTGCTTCACAGAGGCAATACTATTAGCAGAGAAAAGTTATGAAGAGACAGCTTCTGTAAAAACATTTGCATCTACTTACAAATTAACATGTATGTTTGCCTAGACAGATTCCTCTGACAAGACTCTCCAGATGGCATAAACCACCACTGCCCTATTGCTGATCTGTGCACTTCAAATGATTCAGTCCACCAGAATCTAAGTCATTCTTCCATCAGTATTTTAATGTTCTGTTTATACAGGACTGCTTTTGTTCTTCAAAAGAAAAGAAAAAGGCTACATAAACTAATGGGATGATAAACAACTGCTTATTTGAAGTGGCATTTAAATTTACTCGCTAATCCTGCAACCACTGGGGAACTAAACAATTGTGACGTGATCACAGAAAGCAATCATGGGTATATGGATCTCAGTCTAAAGGGAATACACCTAGGGGAAGTACAGTTACTAACCGTGCCTGTTTCATAACAACTCAGGGGCTTGTACAGAGAGGAACTGAAACATTTGTTAGATTTTATTTACCAAAACATAAGTATAAAACACACAACACTGAAACATGATACAGAGTTGCAAGGTTTGAAGACATCTACAGTACAATAGGGGAAAGTTTAATGCATGCTAGCCAAGATACAGAGAAGGTGACAGAGAAGCAAGCTAAAAATAAACCTGGTGGGTGGCAGTGTGGGCGTGTGTTTCCACTGGGTTAGCCTGAGAATTTTTCCCAAAGCCATACAGAATGTCTCAAGTGCATCTAGTTTAAGTCTGCTTTTAAAACTGTTAACCACTGATATATCTGAAGAGGGTTTTTGGTTTTTTTTTCATTGTTACATCTGTTGATTTGTCTCTCCTTTCCTTCTGTCAGACACACTCCACTTCAAAGACTGTGCCTGTACTGAAGGCAGCCTCTCTGGGTATCTGGACTTCAGCGACAATACATTGAATCTGAAGTATCATTTTTCACATAATGTTTTAAATTACACTGTATTTCATAATCAAGCCACAGCAACCTGCTGGTTTGCTTCTGCTCCTGGGATGTTTACAATTAACCAGAGCATAATGCCATAATGTCATCCCACTCCTAAATCCAAGGCTGTGTGAAAAGAGCAGATAGGAAAGCACTCCAGTGCATCTATTATGTGCTTCCCAGCCCCCAAGTTTAAGAAGGCTGTACTCAAAATCCTCTGCTGTAATACCAACATGATTAAAAGACTATGTTTAAAGGCTATCACTTTATAAACTGTACTGAAATAATTTGTATAGAAATGATACCATTTCTCTTCACGAGCATAAAACCTATCACTTTCTATCATGAAAAGCCGTATTTTTCATTCTTTATAGAATGGAAGCAATCTTCCTAGTATGCTAAGCAGGTAAATGTTATATATTTCACGCATATCCTATACAGTTGCAGAGTGGTGACACAGCAAAAATATCACTTTCTGCATCTGTAGAATTCCACCAGGCAAACAATTAAGTAGTTCTTTGACTCATTGGGGCACTTTGACCAAAATTTGCACTTTCCTATCTAATGTAATAAATCTAAGTTTATTTTAGGTTGTACCCAGCTCCATTAATGTAAGTATCCTTGCAGCTTTATATACCATTCATAAAATATCCCCATAAAGCCAGGCACCATGGTGATACTGTGGCTCCTCTGCATAGTCATTCTGCCCTTGCAGACTAGGTCTTGTACAGTCATAATTAAATTCAATCAGCACTAATTTATCTTGTATTTTAGCCAAAATTATTACACCGAGATAGGCTGGAAGGAGCTGTAGGGCTTTCATTATTCAGTTATTACAGGAATTGCATTTGTTTCCAACAACTAATAAATGGGAGTCGATAGAGCTACAGGACAATACAGTGGCAATGATGTTAAACTATGCAGATTAAAACCACTTGCAGATGTAAGTACAAAAGACACTTAAGAGAGGTGGAAATGCACATTTTCAGTCTAAATGTACTGTTAACAAATTCAGACTTTCATTAAGTAGGGCCCAACCAAAGAATTCCAAGTTGTCTCTTAGTAACAGAAAGGAAAGGATTTGTCGGCACAATATGTAAGGGTCACACTGTGTGAACTGTAGATAGAACTGCCAGGCAAATTCTAAAAGGGAATAAATAAGTGAAAACAAGCCAGTATCAAATGTTGAACAATTACTTTGAAATTACAAATAGTCTTGACTTCAGAAGTACCTTCCCTGGTTCTTCTTTTCACCCATGCCAAAACTAATTAATTAAAAGTAAAGAAAACTGCACATAAAAGAATAAAAAGGCATATAACTAAATGCTTCACAATTTCATCATGTAAAAATAAATGCAGTTGTATTAAATAATGTTATATTTTGATCACCTAATGCTACTGCTATTCTGCTCTATGCCCAATCTACCTTCATGGATACAGAATTATTTTTCAGCATCTATATTACTGTTCTCCATGGAGCTATAATGATTTATATAAGGATCTAACCCTGTTTTCTTTCCTTAAACAAATTTAACATTTCACATGAAATCCGTTTTACAGAACATCTGTTTAATCTTCATTATTAATACATGATCATCACAGATCTCATTCTGTTAGCTTCTGTATAAAAGTAGCATCATGCAAGAAACAACTTATTTATGAGGATTTCAACATCTTAAGTACATTCTGTCCTTCCCAAGTCATAACACTTTTTGCTAACCAGATGATCAGCTTCCCGAATTGAATTATACTCTAATAATATCTGAGGCAATTTTGCCTCTGAAGTTGGTATTTAGGCATTGTAAAATACGACTATAGTGCAGTGTTGTCTTGGTCCAAGTAAGAAACCACAGCTTTCTCTAAAGCCTCTTTTTTCACCTCTACTAGGTGAGAAAAAATTAATAATTTCAAAGAATGCTCTAATTCATAACATTTACCTCATTATGCTAACAATGCCTTTTAAAAGAGTTCATAAACAAAAAATATACAAATAGCTCAACTGAATGAGAAGAAGGTACAGAGAAGCATTTCTCTATTAAAGTTGGGCAAAACTCTGATAAAGAAATACTGTCCTTGGGAAATACTCACCTTTTTGATATTTTTCCTGATACAGGGAGACACAAAGGCATCCCACAGCCCTAATTGTTTAAGTAAACCCTGTACTTATCAGTGTACACTACCTGGCAGTAATGTCACAAGTACTAGAAAACCTGGCTGAATACCTGCCTCAACATGCAAAAAAATCCTTTCAAAAATTGCTATCTTGAGTTTCACCTATTTTTTCTTCCCTTCCACATTGTGGGGAAGGGCTTCCAGTTTAAAAAAAAAAAAGAAAGAGTAGAAAGCTGTAACTAAAAGCCACACTGAATGAAAAGAATTCACAGGTTTAGTCATGAACTTTATATCTTCATTAGAATAAGAAAAAATATTGTAACACAGCCTCCAACATTTTGGATGAAGTCTTAACTATGAAAACGGCCTTGCATCATGGAAATTTCACAAAACGCTTTCAGTGATTTATCCTTTAACTTTTACAAACTATTTTAATTGTTTTGAAGTTTTTTCTATTAAGCTATTTTTTTCTGTTAATGAAGGGAAAAAACCCATGCCAATGCTTTATGCTAATTAGGTGTCCTGATAACAACAACCATACTTTTCCAGACATTAGTCTCTCAAAATTGTCACCTCCTCTACTAACGTTTGCAAATACATGACTAAAGTGAATTTGGTGTATATATTAACTTTAAACATGCAATGCAGATGACTTCTGATCAGCATAAAGATTAATAGAGAATATGTGCATAGAAGTATGTATATAAAATTTATGTTGTTTATACTCTGCTTTACATCAAAAAGAATAATGATCACCAATAGACTGGTTTGTTATATAGGGTTATTTTCCACAGTAATGCTGAATACTTTTTTAATATCACAGTATACAAAATGGAGGCATTAATCTACTGCACAATATCACAAACAACTTAATATGGTTGCAGCTCAGTTCTTATTTTTTGCCTTCAGACACAAAATGAAAGAATCATGAATTTCAGGATTAAAACAGAAGCATTTTGTCTCCTGTCTAGAAATAAACACGCTGGAGGTCTCTGACGGTGATGGGATAGTGTTAACAGCTTTACAGGCATTTTGGATTGCCAACACATTTTTGCACATGCTTTTCCATTGTCCCCTGGGCATCTGGTCAAAAGTATAATTTTTTCTGTTATCCTTCAGCCCCTAAGACTGGGATATCAAGCAGTACCCTGACCTGTACCTTGCTGTACTCTGCCTACAGACATTTCCGTCCATTCTAGATCCCGCTGTCCAAAGCTGGGGAGAGAACTCTTGCTATCTCCCATAATAAATCCATCTTAAGGACTACCCAAAAAGAAAATAGCAGGCCATAACTCTGGGATAATAGAAATAATATTATTTTGACAACTGCAGCTATTGAACGTAAAGTCTTGAATCCCAATGTTTTTTAGCACTACCAGTGCTTGCAGTGGAGGGAAAAATGTCAATTTCTAAAGCTAACAATTAAAAATTCACTTGCTGCTGGTTACTTAGGAGTTGGGTTGCTTAAAATAATAACAATTTTGTTGCATTAGCAATTCTAGGTAAAGTTAGCAAAAGATAATTTTGGTTGGTTTAGGTCTTTTCCACAAAATATCCCTAATATCCCTTTTCTTCTGGAGAAATAGCCAATATTGCCATTGCCCATCAGAGGCCCAGAACCAGCACAGTCTGTGGCATTTAAACATTTAGTTTCAGAATTTGTCTTCTATTGACAACATTGACCTACAGCTATTAATCTGCTGGCCATAAAGCGTTGTTGTTGTGGTGGCCCTGTTGGGTTTTTTCCTGTAAATGAACATTAACATAATATCCAACCTCATTCTTTCCTAGGCAAAGTGCTGAGCAGGCAAGAAGGGTTGGAGGAAAACTTCACAATTTTCCCATCACCCTAGAATAAAAGTAGAGCTTCACTAACTATGTAATTTGTTGGATATGGAAATCTTAATAGCTACCTCAAACACTCATGTGATTATCACTGCTTTGGTCAATTCACTGGTGATGCCTCCTCTGTGCTGTAGCTGCCATTATTCTGATGAGCCAGTGACACTCGAGAGGCACAATTTAATTCTGTTCTTTCCCTTCCAAAAATGAGGAAAGCACTTTCACTGTTGTTAAATCATGCTCCGAAAGATTTGATTTTGTTTTCCGCTGCCCGTGAATCCTTAGGAAAGAAAGGAGCATTTGATGAAGAGCCCTCAAAGGACGATACGCTCCCGGCAGAAGGAGCTGGGCGCCATGCCGGGCGCAGACCCCAAGCGGGCTCCACGAGGGCACTCCCAGGGCAGACACAGCCACTTCCATCTGGCACCAACCAACCCGCCTGGGCACGGCCAGGCCCCTCAGCAAAGGTGGCAGTGCCTCAGGGAGAGAACATTTAATAAAGGTTAAAAAAACCTGTGGAGCGGTTGGTAAAGAATATTTTAAAAAGAAATGTGTGAGAAACAGCCTTGCGAACACCAAGGTTGGTGGAGGAGGAGAGGGAGGAAGTGCCCCGGGCACCCATGCAGACACCCATGTGGAGGGGAGGTTTATCCTGAAGAATGCAGCCCACTGAGAGCCCACAGCAGAGCAGGGAGGAGGAAGGAGCAGATGAGAGGAGCTGTTTTCCACTGACTGCACTCCCCCTTCCTCATTCCCTGGAACCACTCGGAGGGAGCTGATAGAGAAGCTGGGGATGAAGGAGTGAAGTTGAGCCAAGGAAGCAGCAGAGAGAGGCAGGGGCAAGGAGAAACTGGGTTTGATTTTGCTTCTCATTGTCCTACTCTATTTTTCACTGGCAGAACATTAGATTAACATTTCTTCAGGTCATGTCTGTTTTGCTCATGACACAATAGGCGAGCGATCTCCCTGTTTCTTGACCCAGGAGCTTTCTCATCTTGTTCTCATCCTGTACTCTGGTGAGAAAACTGAGTGAGGCCGTGCCTGGGTGGGCATCTTACAGCATCCAACTCACCCCAGAGGGAACAGGGACATGAAGACTATGTGCTGCAGGTACAGAAAGGCAAATTCTCACTGACTGCAATACTCTTGAGTCAAGAGAACTGCTAATATGTTTTCTCCGCGTATGCTGCCCAGTGTGATGACCGTACACGTACAAAATGACTGTCAGATGACAGATTTCCTATGTAAATTTGAAAATGTTACCCAACACTGCAGCTGTGGTTAATTTTGTCCTAATTATGTGACAGACATTATAATATCAACTTTGGCTTTTTAAAGTCAAAAGACTTCAGTGTTCTTGCAAGTGCAGATCACTCTATTACAAAGTACATAAACACATGATTAATTTTAAACACATGATCCCACTTACTTCAAAAGAACAGATAAATGATTCAAGTGAGCGACTTAATATTTGAAGTAAGTTAGATGACTATGATTTGAGTCTTCATTTCTTAGAGATACCTGGGGAATGTTTTGGAAGTAAAAGTAAAAAGCAAAAATAATATACAGAATTTAACTGTTTTAACCAGATAGTTAAAAGCACACATTTAATTCCAGTTTTATGTCTATTTTCTTTGTTGACTGTGGAAAATAAATTTCTTGCACCACAACAGAATGATTCTAAATGTCTAAGCAATTGTTATTGGATTTTGGCTTTCCTATAGGCTCTACCAACCTGCCTGTTAGGTAAAGAACACTGTATTAAAGTAAGTGTTGAATTTTACTTGAAATTGAGTATCAAGTTTCAAAACTCTCTGACACTGTACTGCAAAATATAAATTGCCATCTGACAGAGAATCCAATTGTCCTTATTCCAGGAAATGCAGTTTGGCCATAACTTTTATTCCCTCAGAAATATGTAATTTACATTCTTTCAGTTTAAAAAGGACACCGTAAAAAGTGTCACCTTTATAAAAGCCATTTCAATAAAACTTTACTTCCACACTATACCTTAAAATTAATTTGACCTTGAATTCTAAATTTCAGAAAGGTGAATATACTACACTTCTTCCTAGACGACCATTTTAAAAAATATATGAAAATTTCACAGCATATCCACAACATTTGAGACCACAAATTAGGACACTTGGCAAAGAAAGGTTTGATGCACCCTAGCTTTTAGGAAAGTATATGTTATGGTTTGAAATATACTATCCTGGTTCCCTTAAAACAACCATATTTTTCTAACAGTTAATTAAAAGTTTAGTAGACTTGCATTCTGGCTGAAGAGAAACAAATTATTTCATATAATTATGCCAGTAAGGGGAAGGATTGAGTTCCTTCAACAGGAGTAGTTTAACCCTGATCTTGCAATGAAAAGTATCAGGTACATATCAACATAGAGTAGCAAAGCTAAGATTACCAAATACTAGCTGAATTACCACAAAAAAAAACCCCAACAAAACAAACAAACAAACAAACAAAAAAACAAAACCCAAAAGACACACCAAAAACAAAAGCACAACGACAACAATAAAAAAAAATCTGAAATAAAATCAGCTTCTTCTATTTTCTGTAGACAGATATCTCTTGAGACAGAGCTCAACTGGCAACTCCAAGAGGACATCCTCAAAATACCATTTTTTATTATCCTGTAACATCCAGTATGGTGCAGTGTAACAATACTCCTTGCTAAGGTGTAATTCCCCACAAGACAAGTTGTTTCTATGCACAGCCTGCCTCCCGCAGCAATGTAATTTTGTGCATTTCATAATGGCACTCACATAATGGGCCAACATCTTTTCTTCAAGGATCACCAGAATTGCGCTCTCAAGTATTTTTCTCTTCTCAGACATTTAGCCTTGCCCATGTTATTTCACAGTTAGCAGCTATCAGCTGCATTCACATAACTTCTTTTTGTACATTTCAGTACAGAAATTATATATAATGTACTGTAAGTCCTCACATGCCCTTTTCTCCTTGAAACAGTCTCACAAATCACTGAGACATTCTTCATAGTTAATCAGTTATCTCCCTACCCACTAAATGTGACACTTTACACCCTCAGTTTAGTAATGGCTCCCATGGCTTTGTCCTCAACCAAAAGACATCTTAGTCAGTTTTTCACATTTCAGTTCTCTCAAACTATTGGTAGCGTATGACATTATTTGTGAGACAGAGGGCTTGCAAAATGACTGAAGTAGTTTTAGACTAAAATTTCCAGGCCTCAATTCTAAGATCTATCTGACAGTATATCACTCTTGGAAAGAGAAGAGCTCTCCTTAAGACTTAGGATTTTTCTCTGCTTTCTTGCATATAGGCTGTCAAAGCCACAGCATTTTGTCCTATGGCCACCAAAAAAGCACTAATCAGAAAAACAGTCTACAGCAACAGATGACTGGTGAAAAATACAGGTCAATTTAACTCCTATTAAGCTGATTTTTAATTCCTATCAGAAAGAGGAGGGCATCTGTGAAGATGGGAAGATTTGTTGGTTGAGCACAATGCCTGTTTGCAAATATACTGCCCTTATTAGCAGCTGTGTTTGCAGTTTGAGTGTATGCTCTATTAGATATTTTCATAAATTATTGATCTAAATGGTGCATGTAAAAAGCATGGGAAGATATTCCTGAGGCTTACAAAAGTATATAAATAAATAGGCTACAATATACATGTTTTTTCCTTAAATATTTTCTTCACAGCACTCTCAGGGTTATCTGTTTGCACTTTACAAACAGAAGTACTTTAGTCCACTATAAACATGTACAATAAATATTGTATGAGACTACTTTCAAATGTAGGACAAATTCTAAAATGCACAAAGAACTGTGCATTGGTGGTATCAATTCAAGAAATACTCCCTGGAATATTTTATTCTTACATTCTTTCTCAATATAATTATGCATTTACTATACCTATTTTAAAGTCTGTTCAAATGGGAGGGAGAACGTTTGGAACAGTACTACTAACACTTCCTCCAATTCACAAGAAGAAGTGAAAAGTTGAGATGAGCACACAGACTCCGTCAAGAGTATCTGTGTCCTAATTTCCCACTCTGTAAAGACTTAGGTATGAGCATTATTTTCTACACATGTGCAGATTTTCCTGTAAATAAGTGAGCTTATTACATATTTCATCATAAGCATAACACATGTCTTTGCAGGACTTGGAGCTTTTCCAGCTCATACTGATTTCAATGGGAATCAGTTTATCTATCCTTCAGTCTAACAAAAAGCATGTTAACACAATTAGACTAAGATAAGAATAGATCAGTTAGAAGTATCAATAATAATTGGGGTATTTCAAATGCCACAGCACCTAAATTTATCTACAAGTCATTAAACTGAGAATTCCCTAATTTCCCTGGGCTTTGCAAACGCAGGAAGATGCAACTTCTCCATTTTCAAGTAGTACATTTTGCACATCAATGCAAATGCAATACCAATATGGTAAAGAAATAAACATTATCACTTATAAAAAGGACTTCCCAGCAGTTCATTTTCCTCTACTCTTTGAATTACTTAGGACATTACAGTACTTTTTTTTTCTTCCCTTACTGAAAGGGAAGATTATGGTAGAAATTTAGACTGTGAAGACAGTCTCCAAAAAGAGACAATCATCTTTTACACTATTTCTATTTCATAAAGAGAGGGGATTTGAGGGTTGTTTTTCGTTGTTTTTTGTTTGTTTTTTTTTTAGGGCAAGAGAGAAAGATCAATACTGTTTTTATGTTAGAATCAAGACATCTTTATTAATGGGCTAAAACAAACTGTATTTCTTAAACATGATGCTTAAAGGCAATGGGCTGAGACTGTCAGCTATTTCTTCATATCACCAAAGAAACCCACTGTCATCATGAAGGTCATGCAGAAACAAAGAAGCCCAGTGTGGACTAGGGATGATATTATTTTTTGCTTAATAAGCAAAACTCCTAACAGAGATGGTGCTTAGATTAATCATCTGAGTTTCCAGAAAATTGAGGAGGAAATTGAGGTTAGGAGAGTAAGTGTGTTCAAAAACGTCTTTTCTAAAACGATGGGATAATCCGAACACTTATACAATAAACTAATACAGTAATCCTAAATTATTCCTAAAGAAAGGTTTATTGAGTGGGGTCATAATGCAAGTCTGATTTTAATATATTACTACAAGCTGCTCACAACCCAGTCCTAGCTGAGCAGTTTGAAGTAAGATCAATTGCAAGGTGATACTCAAAGCAGTTGAGACAAGAACTTTCCTATAAATAGCAGTTATTCCTCCTCTTTAGTAACCCATAGACTTGCCCTTTGGTGAGATCCCATCTGGTCAAACCCCTTTTCTCACACAGACTGACAGTCCAGAATTCCTGAACCACATTGTTTCACTGCTGTAGTCCTTGAAGCACAGCCAGAGTGTGTTGCAGCGGCCTTTGGAGCAGACAGGCAGGCCTGCATGGCCAGTACACTGCTGTGACCATCAAACTGTCCCTTCCTACTACTCTGATTTGGTTTCTGAATGGAAACATCCAACTGTCCCATCAGATCTTTGATTTCAAGCCAGGACTTTGCCTGTAGTGCCAAGTGTCACCCCTTTCCCAAAGATTTCTTTTGCATGCGTGCATGTATACACACACAATCTCAAATCCTCTATTCACAGATGTGAGAAGAGGCAATTGGCTTTCCATCAAGGTTAAGAGAAGCCAAACGGTTAAGCATATCTGAAAAGGAAGAAGAGCAGTTCTGCTGCCACAGTACAGGGAATTTTCTGAAAGGGATGTATTCTAAAAAGCTTTGCTGTTTTTAGCACTACTAGTTTTCTTTCAGTTAGTAGGTTTAAAATCAGAATCTCAAATAAAGATGATTTATTCAGAAATGTTAATATAAGATTTTTGGTTCATTACACTCAGCCTTTTCTCTGACACAAACTGGATATTACCAACTTTTAAACAAAAATCACATTTCTGTCTGCATATTTTCTCTCTTACTTGCAAGAAAAAAAAAAAAAACATTAAAAAACACGGCCATTTTGCCAACTGCTCTTAAAATCTTTTCTTTATCCTCCAAGGAGTGTATTTTCTTTGAGCATGGTTACTGAATTTTCTTTTTAGAGCTGAACAAAGCAGAATGTTCCAGAACTCAGATATTCTGTTATTCTCTTTCAATTGGATTGTATGATCTTGTACAGAATCCACAGCTATATTACATTTGCAATTTCAAAACAGCTTCTCCACACTGATTGTCCTAGTGATCAAAAGACATAAATTACTTGGAAGAAAACAGAAAAACTGAGTGATAAGTTTTGCTGCAATCAATGTCTCTAATATGTATGAGAATGGGACATCATTTCACCAAAACAATCCATCTGTGAAGTATGCGAAGGGATGACTGCGTTTGGATACAGCAATTAATCACCACATTATTTATAGCACTTCAGAAGCAGCTTACAGTACATTAATCAGGGATAACTTCTGCTTAATTAACAGAGCTGCCAAAAACGTCAAACAAGACCATGAAAAACTGAATTGAGAAAGAAAGCAATAGCAAGGGACTGGTAACGATGAAATATTCAAAGTTCCTCTTCAGCAAAGGTCTTCTCCCAGTTTCTCTTTCTACACCACCAGTAAGCAACAAACTCCAGCTACGAACAGCTGTGCTGGGTGACTATATTGGTAACATTAGACACTCAGGAGCAAAAAGAAAACAAAGCAACAAGAAGCTGACTGCATCAGTTTCAGTGCCCTGTCACACACAGCCACGAGCATATGGAAGACACTGAAAATAAAGAACCAACTCATTTATTTGAAAGATCTTCCTTTGTGCAATTCAAAGGGCCACTACAGTGAAAAGATGCATGGATCACACCTAAATTCATTGCCTCTGCTACAGCGTGGACTCTGTTAGAAGTAAAGAAGAGGAATAGTCTGGGGTTTGCTATTTAATCTGCTTTTCAAATCATGGCTCAATTGAAGTCTCTTTCTCATGTAAAGGCTCATAAAATAAAATCCTGTTTTCCAGAAGTGTGAAAGGCAGTGTAACTCTCCTATTCAAAGTACTTGAAAAGAAGTTTAGCAATTAAAACTAAGTAAAACATTAGTAAGATATGGAGAACACAAGTAATTTGCATGTTAGGCATATGCAAATTGGAAAATAAGATCTGGTTTAAAGGAATAAAGAACTTCATAAAATTACATGGCTATTAAAAGTAGCTTATATGCTAAGAAGTATTCTGATTTACATAAGCAAATTTATTTCAATTACTACATGCAAATGGTAATTATATCAAGTAAAAACAAATTTTTTTGAAAGCACATCTCATTATAGAAAACATTAATGAATTTTTCAAGTTTGGGTCTTTCTTGAGAAGGGGTGATGAATAAAATACAGAAAAAATGCTTTCATTATTCAATGCGCAGCAGAAAGTTTAACTATGAAGCAACTGCAATTAGACTTTTTAGTCTTTTTTTAGCCAGGTGTCTATGGATCTCCAAATAACTTGAGATAGCCACTGGAAGTAACAGTGAAGTGCTTATTGTTATTTTTCATACTTTAACCTTCTATTATAAAAATACCCTTTTTCCACTGTTGAAACCCTGTCTGTCCTTACATAAATAAGGATTCCTAATCTCTTATTACTCTAACTTTTGCCACGTGTAAAGGCAGGTACATTTAGGAACTTATATTTAGTCTAAGAGCATTTTCACAGAAGTCTTCAAGAAACTCACTTGATACAGGAACATGCATGCACAAACCCCAATTTAATGTGTATGTCTGTATGGTTGATTTGTGTTTATGAATGGAAAAAATCAAATGGACTGAAATGAAAGTGTAACTTTCTACTTGTCAGATGTGCTTGAACAAAGATCTATCAATTGATGTAGAAGAAACAATTTCTGTGTCACTTAGAGCTGAAAGAAAGAGAATCATAGAACCTAAAAAGAATGAAAAGGCGCACCAAAAAATTCCTTTGTAAAACACAGATCTACATAAATATCACTCCAGGCTCTCATCATGTCCCTCCTAGTTAAAAGTTCCTCATCTAGTAGTAGAATTTGGGGCAATATAAAAGAATGCTGCCAGTGCTTTTGTTATCTCATACAGTACCACTCATACAGCCATCACTTGTCTTAATGGATCTTGAAGGACATTTTTCTTGCACTGGTAACAAAGACTGTCATGAGGCCACTCAACACACACCTAAAGGGCTCAAATTAAATATTCATCTTACCTGGTAACAGCAACATCTCCAACCACATCCCTTCACACTGTTCTGGGAAATAATATTGCCCTCCCAGAATTTGTGATTTGTTGAGCTCATTGAGCTTTCTCCCGACAAACCCCATGCTTTTCAGATCAGTGGGGCCTTGGGTGAGGGAAGGAACCCTCTACAGTTAGGTACAGAAGGCATTAAGAAATATGGTTTACACTATTTTGTCTCATTACTCTTTCAGTGAAACTATTAATCCAGAGGCCGATAAATTACTCCATTTTCCTGTATCAGCACCTTTTAATGTTTTGTTAGTATTCATGAAATGAAGATGGCAGCCTGTGAGCACGTATGGGAGCATTTCCTCTCAATGATTCCGAGCCATAAAACATGAGATTAGTCAATTTTCAGCAATCCTGGGCAGATGGTGTTCATTCTTCAGACAGGTGCGGGGATGTAAAACGTGCCTCTACCTTTACCCACTGACAGTTCGCTACAACAAATTGCTTAAAATAAAATAAATAAAATCTAACTTGGATGAAGCTACTGGATTATTCTTCATGCATCCAAGACTCAGAGTGATTTAAATGGCCTTGCAGCATGTACTGGAAATGGCAGATCAGTCTCTAAGGAATCTTACAATTCCAACTGAAATGCAACTCAGATTGCTATATCCTTACAAATCTTTCATGACTGAAACCAAATATTATCTGAAGTCACTATTTCAATAAAAATTGCATCAGACCACAGAATTACAAATACAAACATGCTCCTGAATATCTCTACAATGTATTGTAAAATATACTCTTCCTTTCTTTTCTGCAGAAGTCCCATTATCACTGATAACTGCTCTTAGACAGGCAATGTTCTTTCACCACTGATAAGTCTCCTAGACGGACAGACTATGCCAGACAGATAAAATTGATGCAGATAAGTACTCTGAGCATTTCATAGAACTATAAATAAAAAGGTTTCTAGAAATGAATGATAACAAAAGTAACACTGCAAGCCTAGTGAAAAACCTCTGAACACAATGAGAGGTAGAGTTACACAGAAAATGGGAAAACTACAAATAAATATGACAGACAGAGAAGGCTCCATCTGTAGAAGAACAGCATTCTGCTTTGAATCAGAATGCATTTAAAAACGTAACGTAAGAAAACCCAGTCAGGCAAGACAGAAGCTCTCTGTAGGTACACCCAAGTCAAATCAAATAACTCACCCTGTTTGGTCACAAAACCAGACCTAAAAACTGGGACTGTCTGAGGAAGTAACAGTCCCCAAACAGTCCTATGAAAGGCTCTGTATGACACAGAAATCACTTACCTGCAAACCAAGTGACACGGTATCAGCTTTCATTGACAACTTCCAAGACACCTTAGAGTCAATGGGAGAATCCCCCTCATCTAATTCCTAAAAAAGGAGCAGATTACCTCCTTCTCACGTGCCAGCTATGAAACAAGAAACAGACAACCAGTGAAAAGAGAAGACAGAGATGATGGGTTTGGATATCTCAAAGAAAACAAACTCTGAGCTTTCCCATGTTCTGGAATAGCTGCATGTACTTACATAGACATAAATACCAGGCAACTTTGTCAAGTTGACCTAAAATCACTACCACAGTCAATCTGAATGACAGGTGAGACCTAAGTCTCTGAGAGAACTCCTTTTAGAGTGAAAAAATATTGCAAAATGGCTATTGCTCATTCAAACCTTGAGACCCCAAGGTGACTTGCATTTTCACATGTAATCCAATTAGTAAGATCGAGACTAAGCTAATTGCAGTAGAGAGAAAAAGCACCAATCATCATGTAAACCTTATGGCTTCGTGGTTTCACACTTTGTCTTTAATACCTGTTCAACAGACAATACAGGATTTTCATTCTGAACCAGCTCCCACTGCAGCGGGATAAATAAATAACAGAACTACTCAGGAGTCATATGCAATGCATTCTGCATAGAGTATTAGGTTGGAAATAAAACGATGCATGCTAGTAATCAAAGGAATCAGCTTTGAAAGGGAAGGTAATTCTCCTTTAAATCTGAAAGAGACAAATAAATCTAGCAAAACTACCCCACAAGATCTTTGTCTTTCACTAGCATATGTTGGAAAGCAATCAACGTGAATTAGCAGCATTCATGGAACTGATATTTTACTGGATAATTGCTGATTACTATGCAATACATAATTGTGAAGCATTTTGCATGTGTGAATTGACTAAACATTGGAAATAACTGTATTACGGATTAACCAGTGATTTGGGTGAAAAGTTATTTAGTAAGCAAAATGTTCTTTTCCCTGTTTCTTTTATTAGCCACGTCTCTGAGCTCAATGTTAGCGCTCCTTTGGAAGCACTGTGTTTATTGGCCTTAATTTTGTGTCTCACCCTACTGTAAAGCACAGTCACTTACCTCAGGGGCCTTTCCTGAGCCTCTCTGTAATCAACTCTTTGGAAAGGTTCTATCATTTCATCCACTGAGGGTTTTGTTGGGTTTTTTTAACAGAACATGCAGCAGCAAAGAACACAGAACTACATTTCTATTTCCTTTTGCTTGGATAGCTGGAAGATTTTGATGTTTCAGTTGATCCTCACTATGCTAACAAGCTAAACTGACTGTGCTCTGACAAAAGAAAGAACTAATGAATAAGAAAACAAAACAACATAAAACCAAAAGAATATATCCACTGCTGATGGTAGAGAGGTCTATGACAAGACCAGGAATGAAATTATAGAGCTCTGCAAATCTACTATCCTTTTGATGATTCCCATTTTATAATCATACATCTGAGAAAACATTTATGGGCTAAAGAGATTTCCACTTTACTTGAATTTACATCTCAACACAGCTCTGATTCCCAAATTTTCTTATATGAATTCCTATGAGCACAATAGCATACAGAGAAATATAATTCCTGTACTTTAAAAATAT
>VYZT01062704.1:0-19678 GCA_013400735.1 Pomatostomus ruficeps | reverse complement strand
ATTTGCTTTCAGGGTAAAAAATTGGCTCTCTTTGCCCAGATCTGTTCAGCATCATTGTATATTGACGAAGTGTATGAAAGACAGATCAGATACAAGCATGATGGGCCCATCCTGTCGGAAGCAATGCCCTTCATTAACGGGGTTATTAAAGTGAACGTATTAACTCCGAGTGCTGCAGCCCCTCTGCCTCCCTGTGCCAGCAGCATTTCAATCTTCACCGAGCTCGAATTCAACTTTTCCAGCAGCAGAACCTCCGGGATATGTTCCATACTTGCTTGAGAAACAGGGATGAAAACACCACCCCGAGCAATTTGGACTAAAGCGTGAGGAAAGCCCGTTTCCCTCATATTAATAATTAAGTTTATTTTCACAACCGGTTTGAAAAATGGGGGAAATGGCTTCATTTCCCAGATAAGCTGATTCATCTGCTCTTTGCAAGGTGTTGCTTGAGATGCAAAAAATGAATATTTAAGCAGCAGGGATGTTGTCACTGGGAGAAAAACAAGGATGTGCTGTGCTGCGCTGGGGTTGCCTGGGCCGGCTCCATTTATCCCAGACTTCGTGTGGAATTTGGCTCGTTGCTGTGATGAATTAAGGGGCCAGGAAGATGAAGTGCTTTAATCATAATTGCCTGTTCATGAGCCAAACTTCGAGGCGAGGATTTAATATCTCTAAATGCGAGAGATAATAATAATAATGGCCAAAGTTACGTCGTGCGGAGTAATTTCGGTTTCTAAAATAAGTCGCTGGAATAATACTCAACCGAGTAATTTGTGTGGCTCCATAAATATTCCCGGTGTTCCTTAAAGCAGCTCTTCTTTTTTTCCTTCTTCCAGTCTGCAAATTACCCTTTTATGAGATGCTGTACAAACTAACTACTGTATCTATTCAGGGGATGATAATATCTCCTTTGCCTTTGAATGAAATATTTGGCCCCTGAGAATTCGCCAGCAGCTCTCCTCACAAAATACCTGGAAATTGAATAAGATCTGCAGCTTTATTATGTACATAGAATACAGGAACCTGGGGGATTGTGTGGAGTAACTTTATTTACAGAGCCAGCAGACGTGTTTGCAGAATATATTTTAGCCTGGGACAGCTCAGGAACACATTTGGAACATCTTCTGCTTGTGTGGCTTGATGTCAAAGAAATGGCCAAGGTTTTGTCTCAGAAAAAGGACAAAAGTCCCCAGGACAATCTGAGTATTTGAAGTGCCACGTTTCAGAGTGGCAGGAATAAGGTCTGGACCAGACACAATCAAACTAAATCTGTTTCTAACTCCTTTTGGCTCAAAATGCAAAGATCTTGGAAGGAAATGCAGCTTTTGTCTCATGAGGAAAGCTCATGGGTGGTGTGGCCAGAGAGATTCTTCTTTTGGAACTGGAACAGGGCCATGAATTCTCAGGTACCAGAGAAATAACATTAGTGACCTCATACCAGTGAAAATTCTTTCATTTTCTTCCAAAAGTGGATTCTCTCCACTCTGGAAGCAGGACTTGCTCTGGGGGAGAAGCTTCTCCCAAATCTGTGCAATTTCCCAAAATTTCTCAACATCTTCCACTCCCTTTGGAAAAAAGGAGGAAAACCAAAATCATACCCTTCCAGATGAGAAAGGAGCCTGTATTTGGAAATGGTGAGTTTCAAACTCTTATTTTTTGGGAAGAAGCTGGGAAAATGTCATTCCTTTGTCAGAAGTGTCCCCTTCAGCTGCCCTGGGGCATGAAATCCTTCTTGGCCAGGATGTGGGCACATGTTAGGGCTTTGCTGTGGTGGGCACGTGTTAGGCCTTTGCTGTGGTTTTTCCACGATGCCAAAGGCCTTTTCAGAAACTTCTGAGAAGCCCAAATGCAGGACAAATACAGGACAAACCAGCTTTATCTGAGCTGAACAAAAACAGAGGTTTCCAAATTCCTTTTTTCCCCTGATCCTCTTAGTTCCTTCACAGATAAATAATTCCATTACGCTGCTGTTTGAAACACGCAAGCCTGCTCACTTTGGTGGCTTTGTCGTTCTCTTTTGCTTTACTGAGCTGTTCTTTACAGGCCTTTTCAGGCCCTGGAACAGAATCCATGTCCAATCCAGCTGATCAGCAGTTCTGGGCATGACTTTTCAATCACAGCGTGATGTTCAGTCATTGAATGTAACTTTATATAGCGGAGCTGCTCGCATTATTCCTGAAAGATTATCCGCAGGATCTTCAGGAGCGCTCTGGATAGCTCCGAATTTCAGCACTATATTTATTTTTCATTACATTCCCGCTGTTCCTGTAATGTTTCCAAAGTGTTGGTGCCGGGTACGGTAACAGAGGAGTTTGCAGTTTCCCTCCCTGAGACAGCAGTGCTGTCTAAGGTGAAATTAAAATAGACTTCACTTATTTGTGGAATTAATTATTAAAATGGGCTCAGCAATCACTCGCATCAATCCTCTCTGCTTACAGGGCTTTTTTTGCCCCTCGTGCAAATAGCACCAAAACAATGAGAGGGGGTGCTGGGTTGCTTTGCATCAGTGATGGCCAAACCTCCTCCGGCCTCTTGTTTTATTTAAAAAATGCTTTTCATCAGATATTCAGTGCAGGGGGACAAAGTGAATCCTGAGTCATTTGCATCAGCATCTAAACCTGCAAATAGCAGTTTAAAAATAATAATTTTTGGATTATAATTTTCATTTGGTTCTTGCCAGTTGTCAGAGTTGTCAGTTCTGAGTTAGGCTCAATGAATTTGATTGGATTTTGGGGTTAGGCCTGATTGGGTTCCCTTTCTGTATGGCTGGGGTCAATCTTGGGCTGTCCTGCACTGGGGAATGCAGGAAGAGCCCATTGAGCNGGGGCAGCCACAGCCGCTCTAGGCACCCTGTGCCAGGGCCTGCCCACCCTCCCAGGGAGGAATTCCTGCCCAATATCCCATCTAAACTCAGTCTTTCTCAGTTTGGAGCCATTCCCTGTGTCCTGTCCCTCCATCCCTTGGCAATTGTCTCTCTCCATGGTTCCTGTGGCTCCTTCAGGCCCTGCAAGGCCACACTGAGGTCACCCCAGAGCTTCTCCTCTCCAGGTGAACAATCCCAGCTCTGCCAGCCTTTCCTCCCAGCAGAGCTGCTCCAGCCCTCTGCTCATCCTGGGGCTCCTCTGGGCTCTCCCAGCAGCTCCAGGCGCTCCCTGAGCTGGGGCAGGGCTGGGGCAGCTCTGCAGTGGGGGCTCACCTGGGCACAGGGGCACAACCCCAATCCCTTTGCTGCTGGGCTCGGCTCGGGGGGCTCTGGGGGGCCTCACCCACAGCCAGAGCATGAAGATGACAAGAAACCTCACCAGAATTTTTGCGGTTCAGCCTCATTAAGAATCCCCGGAATGAATTTTGCCAGTGGCTCTCAGAAATCGCACCTCCATCACTCGGGCCTTCATTTAAGAGCAGGAATCTGTGTGAGAGCACAGCCTGAAACTAAGGAATTTGGGCGTGGATGCGAAGCAGGACATCGAGGAGGCTCTCTGCTGCCAAGGAGCAAGTTTAAAGGTCTGAAGTTGTGGGGTTTTTTTTTCAACAGAGATGATCTTTGAAATCTTTTCCATCAGTTCCCTCCACATTCCAATTTCAGTTTTATAACACCCCTCGCTGTGCACGCCTTGGCAGGAAACTTGCCCATCTTGCAGAGCCTTGCATGAATAATTCATGGCAGTGTCATGCTGATTCTCAGAAGGTTGGAATAGTTCTTTGGAGAAAGTGTTTAATAAGATTCTCCCCAACAACACAAACTGTAGCTTTGTATGAATTTTATGGGGTAGCAGCTCTCCAAAGGTTTTTGCACGCACGAGGATTTAATGAACTGAAACCCCAAACAGATGGTAGCCCCTTCTACCTCTTTGTTTCCTGGGCTGAAGCGTGGTGATGAAGCTGCTTAATTGGGGTCAGAAACTCGAATTTGCCACATCTGAAGGCACAGAGAGAAGTTCCAAAAACCAGGATACAGCTCCTGTTTGTCTCCTTGTATTTACGTCTTTATTTGGGGGATATTGTGGGACAACGATGGAGGATGAAGCGGCTCTGACATTTATTTTTCCAAGCCAACAGCAAATATCACACAGCTCCTGCAAAATTCTGAAATTCTCCCAGCTGAAGTTTGTCCCAGAAATTGTGTTCAACCAGGTGTCATTTAATCCAGCAGACAGAGGAACTGAGGAATTGCAGCCTTTGGGAAAAGGGGGTGAGTTCCACAGAAAATTATGGATATCCAGAATTTCCTGAAGCTAAGGGGGTTTGGGCTCTGTTGGTTTTTCCTTTTGAAGACAACTTTTAAGCAGGCCTTGATCTAAGAGGCTGGTTTTAAATGGGAAATCTCTTAAAATATTTCAAAATAATTATTTTTTTTCCTTTTTTCTAGGCTATTTTAGAATTATTCCAGTTTTTAATGGGCGCTACTTTGCCAGAAAAAAAAATAATTAACAGCAAAACCTAACAACCGGTCAGTGTGGTTAAAATACAACCTCACATCCATCTTGGTGCTTGCAGGAACATATTTCAGGGTGGATTTGGCAGCTATAAAATTGGGATAAAATATCTGCTGTTGGTCTGAGGATGGGAGACCACAGGATTTGTTGAGAGGCAAAATAACAAGGGAAATATTGGTAGTGTAAAAATGGTTCTTGTTTTTGAGCTTTGCAGTTTAGGAAAGGCTGAGGAGCCCTCTCTCCAAATTTTCTCCAGCAGCTCTGGAGCTGCAGAACCTCCGTCCTTGGAGATTTTCTGAATTTAATTAGAAAAAAGCTGCAGTTTGCTGAATCCAGCAGCAAGAGCTTCACTTGGAAGGGGAAAATTGTGATCTCCTGCAGCCCCTTCCCACCACGATTTCCATGAGTCTGTGGGGTTTTAATGGCGAAGGTCATTTAGGATTTCAGTGAGACTTTGCATGGGAAGCATCCCAGACCCAGGAATGGGGGTGTAAATGGCATTTCCATGGATTTCAGTGCCAAGATTCCATCAGAATTCCCAGGATCCCCAGCCTGACTGGGCACGTGGGCCTGTCCCCATTTTCTGGGCAAACCCATGTGACCCAGCCCCGAAAAGCTGCACGTTCCCTCCTGCTGAAATGTATTCCTGCACAGATCTTGCTCCTTGCAGAGCCTTCCAGGGAGCTCATTTACAGATTGTCCTGGTGATTGGTGGTTTTCAGTGCTGGTGAAGTCGTTTCTTAGTCAGGATCTAAGAGAGAACTCCTTCAAACAGCTGATTTTTTTTTTTTTTCCTCTCCCCTAGTTGTCATTTAGTTGAAATTAATACAGGAATTGCTTTCTCGGGAGACTCTGTAACTTGGTGCACTTTCATTTCGGGAGAGAAATATGGATGATGGGTGACTAATGCTGCTTAGTTGGGTATTTTTTAAAAATAAATAGAGAACCTGTCAATCCACTGTGTGTCAGAGCGAGAAACAGCTCCTGTTTTCACAGAGTCTCTTCCTCGAGGGGATTCTGTCTCGGGAAGCTGGGTAATAGGGAGAAGTGTTTGGGATTTGACTTTGTTGGCAGTTTTCACCCTTCCCTTTGCAAACACTTTCCCCACGTCATTTGTGGGGGCTGAGAGGGCGCTGCTGCCAGAGAGAGAACGCCTGGCGGTGACATTGACCACAGCAAGTGCTCATCCATTAATTTTCTAAATCAGGATAACAAAAGTTGGCCCAACAGGATCTGTAGGAGGAACTCGGTTGAGCTGTGCTGAGCAGGCTGTTGCTCTGTGGATTTAAATGAGCTGGGTGGTTTAAGGGACTGATGTGTCTCGCTCTCCCTCTGCCTCCTGTGCCACCTGCTTTCTGATAAATCTTTTTTTCCCCCTATCAATAGTCTGGGGATTGATTAACTGAGCTCAGATTCCTCTGCCTGCAAGGTTCAGAAGGAGACATTCTCGTTTACTCATAAATATACAATATTTGATTTCTTTTCTATTGACTCCTCGCTCTTCAAATGTTCATTTCTTGCCATTTCTCTTGTGAGCAGCCTTGTTTCCTGCTGTTTGAGAAAGAAAAGGAAACATTTTACTTTCCAAGCCTTCCTGAGTGTCAACCTCCCCTCTTTTTAAAATTAGTTGTGTGCTGCGAGGTGCAGGGGAGCAGAGGGCGGAGTATGGCAGGGTGAGCGATCAGCTTGGATCCAAACAGAAAAATTCATGACCTAAATGATGCATCTCCCTCCAGATGTCAGAGCAGCAAATAAATGTTTCATCAACTTTGCTTTCCAGGTCAGCTCCAAGCCAGGATTTTATGTTGGTGGTTTAACCCTTAATGTTTAGAGGAGGCAGCACGAGGAGAACGGACACGGAACAGGGAATGTTCCCGGACATCTCTGCCCCTGGGAGTGGCTGTGGCACTAAAAAAACAGGAAAAACAACATGCGAGACTGATGCTATAATCTTGAGGAGCAGGAATATCACCACGTGGATTTGCTTTGTGGAAAAATCTGAGGAAATGGTTTCCCAACCCCCTGAAAATAAATCAGAGCAGGTTTAGCCCCCTGGGGCAAGAGAAGAGGTGGCTTGGCCTACAGGAGCCACACCAGGCTCCTGAGGGGTCCAGGACACCTCTGTCCACCCTGGAAAACTTCTGTTTGTACAGCGGGATAGAGAGGAGTAGATGCTGCATGACTTCACTGAGGAAGTGAGGGCGCAAAGCCAAAATTATATTTGCACTTTTCCATGGATTTGACCATGGGGGCTTTATTTGCAAGTGACGGAACAGCCTGGTACGGCTGCTGCATCCTCAGAACCAGAGAAACCTGGATTCCGTGTGCCAACCCCGTGCTGCTGAGCTGCCTGGCACCGAGGCCCTGCTCTCTGCAAGGTTCATCCACGTGCTCCAAATCAGCCCCCGCGATTTTCCGTGGGGCTGGAACCCTCTCGTGGCATCCTGGGCCTGCCAGCCCGGCCTGAGGCACCAAAGGGCACTGCCCACCATGCCCATCTCAGCAGGACACGGAGGTTGCCAGTGAATTCTCCTAACAAGTGGCAGAATTGACGTGCTCGTGGCTAAACTTCTGTTTTTGTAGCAGGATAGAGGGAAGTAAATGCTGGATGACTGCATTGAGGAAGCGAGGGCACAAAGCCAAAATTGTATTTGCAGGGTGAACATTTTTCCATGGACTCGCCCCTCACCGATGTAGGAGCCTTGGGGGCTTTATTTGCAGGTGGATGAACAGCCTGGTAGCGCTGCTGCATCCTCAGAACTTGGATTCCGTGTTCCAACCCTGTGCTGCTGAGCTGCCTGGCACCGAGGCCCTGCTCTCTGCAAGGTTCATCCACGTGCTCCAAATCAGCCCCCGCGATTTTCCGTGGGGCTGGAACCCTCTCGTGGCATCCTGGGCCTGCCAGCCCGGCCTGAGGCACCAAAGGGCACTGCCCACCGCGCCCTTCTCTGCAGGACACGGAGGTTGCCAGCAAATTCTCCTAACAAGCGGCAGAATTGATGCGCTCGCGGCCTGGGCCGACACTGGAGATTTACGGCGTCCTCCTTTCCCGCTGTGCTGCTGCTGCTGGGTTACAATTAGAGGGAAGCTGGCATTAAAAACATCTGCTGCCCAGGCTGGCCTGGAGTTGCCAAACTTCTGGCTCGCTTCGTGCCGGGGAGGGCCGTGCCAGCGGCGCGCTTGCGGTGAAACGTTTGCTCCCGCAAGCGCGGCCGGCGGGCGCCACTGAATCAGCACTAACGCTGACATTTCACTCAGGGAAGGGAAGGGCTGGGGAGGAAGAGGCACAGCCAGGAGCTTAATTAGCATGGAAGTGCAGGAAGGAACCGCGTGTTCTACAGAAGAGCACGGTGAGAGGTTATTGCCTGTGTTTGCCTGAGCTTTCCCAACAGCTGCTGGGGATGTGTTGCTCGGGAAGCGGTGGCTCGGCTCCAGGCTGCGGCCCTGCGCTGAGGCGGTGACAAGCAGGTCACTCAGAGCCCCAGTGTGGCTGTCCCAGTTCCTCCCAGCAGTGTAAAATCTGTTCCTTTTGTCCCTGCAGCCTTTTTTTGGTGACTTTTCCCTGCAGTGCAGGTGCTGGGCTGCTCCAGGTGGGTCAGGGCCTGCTGTGTGTGATGTACAAACCCACCCTGCTGTCCTCACCACGTGTGTTCCCTCTAGTTAAGAGGATTCCTGACAGGTAAAGGAGCTGTCAGCTCCTCATTTCCCCTCCTCACCCTCATGCTCAGTGATTTTTTCCTGATTGCTTCCCGAGCAATGTCAACACCCTTCTGGAATAAGCACAAGGCACTCTCATGGCACAGAAGGGAAAGCAGTGGCAAAGTGCTCAGGATCCTGCACAGGAGGGGTTGAGGAGTGGCAAAGATTGGAAAGAACAATTATTCAGACCCTCTCTGTCTCCTAGATATGTTTTGGGAAGGAATTACAGAATTGTTTAGGTTCAAAAAGCCCTCTCAAGGTCGAGTCCAACTGTTCCTTCAGCACTGCCAACCCCAGCACTCACCCATGTCCCCACGTGCCACACGTGCACATCTTTTAAAACCCTCCAAGGCAGCCTCTGCCAGGCTTAAAAACCTTTTTGGTGAAGAAATTTTCCCAAATATCCCATCTAAACCCCCCGGCACAACTCAAGGCTGTTTCCTCTTGTCCTATCCCTCGTTACCTGGGAGAAGAGCCTGACCTGCACTGGCTACAAGCTCCTTTCAGGGAGTTGTGGAGAGCTTATAAACTGAAAATTCAATCTAAAAAGCAGGAATGAAATGTGAAGTTTATTAACAGACTCTAAAAATTCCTATGTGCAATTGTATTCTTTATGGAGTAACGTGTTACTTCTTCCAGCCAGTGTTTAAACTCAGGGTGCTGTCCAACTTGCCAGTTAGCTATTAAATTTTTTTCTCTTTTTGCAAATGTTATGCTTTGTTTGTAGTTGGGTTTGGGGGTATTTTTAGCTGATAGAATCTTCATCATTTTCTGTGAATTTCTCCATTTTTGGCATCACTCAGTTGCAGGTAAGATCCTGACTGTGAGTAAGAAGTGCTGAAAGCAAGGTAGGGACCATTTCTTGATGAGCCCATGGGTTTGACCGGGCTGGTTTTACTCATGTGAAGAATTTCCTCCCTCTTGGAGCAGCCAGCTCTCGTGGCAGGAGCTGTTTGCAGAGTGAGATCCTTTATCTCCATGTCCAGCTGCAATACGAATGTGCAAATCGCTTGTTCATAATGCCTTAAAAATGTTTCACTCGATCAGAAAGGAGAGAAAGATGAAGTTTAGCAGCAGCCAGAGGGGGTTTGAAGCACAGCTCTCATGATTGGGAGAGATGCTTTGATTTCCAGGCATTATTGTCAGTAGAGGTGTTGCTGAATATCCCTCTTGTCTGTGTTTCCTTGGAAAGAGGGTGTTGAGGGCACAAATCCCAAATCCCTGGAGGTGTAAATCCCATCCTGTGCCCGTTTTTCGGGGGGTTTGAGCTGTTTGCTGAGGATTGGAGCTGCTGGAGCCCGGCAGTGAGCAGCAGAGGGCACTGAGCTAACAGGAGTGGGAGAAAAATTGTCATTTCTCTTCGGCGCAGTCTAAATGGCCCCAAGATTAATCTGTTAATATCCTCTCATTGCTTTCCCTCCTATATCAGTGTTAATTGCCAAACAAGTGACAACTTCCCCCAGTATATTATACTGGTCCATTATAACTGCTGCTGCAGATACGGATATTTGCAAATTCGCTCCAGACTCCTCCACCAACTCCGGAGGTTTTTATGTTGCTCCTGTACAGATGAATACAAATAAATAGAGGCTGCAGTTCCATCTATATCAAATTTAATCTGCGTGCTGTCTCGAGCAGGCTAAATATTAAAACCAGATTATTGGAGCTTTCCACGGGAATAATTCTATTTTTCAGAGTTCGCTTTCAGATCGACTTCGTCTCTTTCCTTCGGGTTTGTTTGCCTCCTAAAAGATGCTTTCTTCTCAGGATTACAGGGTTTTTATGGGCTCTGCGCTCACAAGTGTATTTAAGGGATGGTTTATACCTGTTGTCAGCCGGGCTGATGAATGCACCCACCACAGAGACGTGGCATAAATACTCACCATAAACCCGGCACCATAAAATTCCCGGCGTGAAATGCAAAGGGAAGGATGTGCTGGGGGAAGGAGAAGGGAAAAGGGGCAGAAGGTGCTGCTGCGATCCCAGCTCCTGGGGCAGAGTGGAGCTGGGGGTCCCAGAGGTGTCACACAGGGTTGGGGACAGAGGGTGTCAGCAGGACTGGGAATTGCTCTGACAGCCAGCACCCTATAAAATTTTAATCCCAGAAACAAACCTGCCCTAAACTCGGTGAGCCAAGCCCTGCAGTGCCCAGCTCGGGCAGGATTTTTGTGGAGATAAATGGGATGAGACGTGAGGGCTCTGACAGCAGCCGGTGGGCAAGGCCCTGTCTGGTGTGTGACAAGGAGCCCCGACGCGCGTGACGGGATTGGGGTCAGCAATAAATACCAGCTGGTGGCAGCGTGGCTGCGGTGGCACCGTGTTATTAAAAGCCTCTCAGGCTGTGCAGAGGAAGCCTTGAGGTCTGGCCGCCTACAAAATGTGGTTTATTGGCTGTTTGGTGTCACTGTTACTGAGAGAATGATGTCAGATGGAACTGTGCCCCGCAGGGTTCGGCTGCTTCCTTGGTTTTGGAAGAGTTTTCAGTGAAAAAACCTCATTGCTGGAGGTGCAGTTTGGGTGTTCACTGCATATCAGGGCTCAAACCAGGCAGGGGATCTCACCCTGAGCTATTTGGGATGAAACCCCGAATGAAGACACTTAAGTGGGATCGCTAATGAGAGCACTTATTGCTGTTTCTTAATCACAATTAAACCAGGAAAATCTCTGGAATGGCTGGGAAGGGGTTACCCCACTACCCAACACCTGCTAAAAGCAGAATGTTTAAGGAATTTGGGGAAATTTCTGTCAATAGAGGTCATGCTGTTAGGAGTCAGCAAACAATTGTGAGCTTCAACAGAAAAATACCAAATTTCTGCTCTCCAGCTGATGACAGATGCCCAATTCCTGTGTTCAAACAACCATTCTTCTCAAATATGGATGGAGCATCTTCCCAGTTACTCAGGGTGCGGCTTTGTGAGCAGTAACTACTTTCTAAAATAGAGTATTTATGTTACACGGCCATAAATTGCTTTAAATGTAAGTTTTGTGTGCAGTTTTTCTGTCCTTTCCCCTGCTGGGCGCTGTTTTATCCCCTCAATATGAAGGCAGCTGGATTTTGTGCTTAATTACATTTTATATGTGGTTTAGCAGTGCCCGTTTGACAGAGAACTTGTTCCTGCCTCTGGATGTGGAGCAGAACCTGGCTCAGCTCCATCTGAGGGGCAGCAGCTCAGACTTTAATGCGGGGTGGCTTTCTGATTTGTGTGTTTGATTTACTCTTGCTCAGCAAATGCCAGGAAAGAATTTCCTACACTGAGTTAGGTCATCCCAAGCGAGGTCAGTCAGCGTGTGCTGCCCAGCAAAATCCCTGATTTTTAAGCTGGTTTAGTTTATTCCTGGCAAAGGGAGGCAGCCCAGGATTTTCTGCTGCCACAGCTGCTCCTGGGCACTAGTTGTGTCCATGAATTCCTTCCCAGCTTGGGTCCTGCTGCAGGATCGGGGCTGGACTTGCCCAAAGTGTGAGTGAGATTTCTCCTGGGATGGGTTTCCATATTTTATTAGTGGGAGTGGAGCAGGGAGCGCAGCTTTAGAATCCTTGAGCAGAAAAAGCGATGTAGACATTGCACGAAATCCTGCAGAGCAGAGATGTTGGGAGGGATTTATCGGATACCAGAGAATCCTGGAATGGTTTTGGGGTGGGAAGGGACCTTAAAGCCCCTCCCATGGGGCAGGGGCACCTCCCACTGTCCCAGGCTGCTCCAAGCCCTGTCCAACCTTGAAATTTCAGCTCCTGCAGAAAGAGAAACAACATTCTGACTGTCGGAGTCCAACAGCAAGAAAACCTCTTTATTATGACCCAAAAAGGAGAGAAAAACTCCGTGTTGCAGGTGTGGGAGCCCATCCCACTGGGTAGTGATTGAAATACTCTCGTAAATCTGAGAGGAAAGTTAAAAATGAGGAAAAGAAGGAAAAAAAGGTGTTTTACAGCAACTGAGTCAGAAGTGTGTGGGAGGTGTCCAGAGAGGTCACATTGCTGGGGCTCACGGGGCTGCCCAGGGAGGTTTGGGGTCCCCATCCCTGGAGGTGGCACTCAGGGCTGGGACAAGGTGGGGATGGGCACAGCTGGGACTTTTTGGGATCTCTGAGATTTTTTCCATCCTCTCTGATTCCGTGACTCAAGGGGAGGATTGTGGCACCCAGCATTTTCAATGGTCACCGCCGAGAATTCACCAATTCTCACTGCACTCGGTGTCCTAAAAAACAATAACTTTGTTTTCCTCACCAGCCCTACTGTCATTTCCCAGAAAACAAAAAGATACAGCCAGGAATAATTGCTTTAGCCTTTAGATTTGAGTGGAATTTTTTCTTTTCCTCTGCCAAACAAATAGAGAAAGCTGTTGGGCTGGTTTAACATATACTCCTATCTGCGAAGAAAAATCCAATAGAGATGAAGATAAACTTTATTTCTGACAGCAAAGAAAAATAGATATTTGATCCAATCTACACTCAACTTCTCTCTGCTGTTCTCGAGAAGTAAAAATAAAATGCGAAAAAAAAATCTATATATCACATCCTCGGCCAGTATTTGCTGACATTCCCCTTCAGTTTTTCCTTCTGTTTTGTTACTAACTACAACAAAAAAGGGAGACGGGAAGTTTTTGTAGCAGCAAAGGCAGAGCAGCAGAGTTCCCAGGCACCTCGTTTTACAATTTGCTTTGACACGCAGTGAGAAATAACCAAGCACAACCTTTCCTGCAATAATTGGATTTTTGCCATCAGGAGAAGCTTGTTACGTTTGTGTCCTCGGAGAAATAATGCGCTTTTTAGGCTGAGTTTTATAGACTCCTCTCCGTGTAACCTTAGAGGGCTCAAACTCCGGCGGGAGGGATGAGACGAGCGGAGGTTGGATCCTTCCCTGCCCGAGTCGATCTCCCGTCATCGTTCTGTCGATTCTGGGGCTTGGTTTACACCGCCACAGCCTCAAAATCACTTTGTGGGACACGTCCTCAAACCCAGGCTGATTTCAGAGCAGCCCCCTCTGCTTCCTTGCTTTTATTTTGCCCTTTTTTGCTGTTGTTGTTTCAATTTTCACTACTGATTTTTCTGCCTTTGTGCAATTTCCTTGAGGATTACAGGAAAATAGAATTAATTATAAAATCTGCATGGAGACTGCACCTGGAAATGTCATTGAGGTCAGAGCCCAAGGATGAGGGAGCTTTGTCAGCTGGGGATAGGAAATTCCTTTAATTTTGGCATCTCGAGGGTTTTGAAGTTGCCTGTGGTGTTTCTTTCCATCAGATCTGGGCTCCCCCAGCCCAAAAAACTGATTTAATCTCATTAAACATGTGAGTAATTTCATAGATTTCATTAGTACGACCTGGAACTTTACAATTAACGTTGATGATCATACACAACTTTGACAAGGAGTGGTTTTGTCATTCTCCAACCTCTGCTTGAAGCTGAAATGGAACAAATATTGAAAAGAATATTAAAAAATGTTAATTCCGATTTTTTAATCATACTAAATTCCAGGATATTTGTACCTATGGTGATATTGGTCCAGTATAGTGAGTATATAAAAATAAAATACGAATTAAAAAATATTGGGATTTTTAATCGTGTAAAAGAAGCAAGAGGAACATTGCAGACGAGCATCACCTCTGGTGAACCATCCGTGACCCCAAGAGGTCGGCATTGCAGCATCACCAGGATTAAGTATCCTATGAGGAATATCAGATTTGATAAAATAATTCAATTTTAGGAAGAAATTGTTCTCTGGGAGGGTGGGGAGGCCTTGGCACAGATTCCCAGAGCAGCTGTGGCTGCCCCTGGATCTCTGGAATTGTCCAAGGCCAGGCTGGACAGGCTTGGAGCACCTGGGACAGTGAAAATTGAGTGGGATGAGATTTAAGATCCCTTCCAGCCAATCCATTCTATAAAATAACACGATCTGAACCCGTTTTATTTAAACACGAGCGATGTGAGACGGGAAGTGTGAGGTGGTAAGAAGCCATTTGAGGAGCGAGAGATGGATATTACGTTAAAGTGCCTGGTGCTCAAAATCAATTTGAATTTACTTCCAACTTTGCATAACCTTCTCCTCAGAGTTACACAAACGTCTCGATAGACTCATTAAAATCTGGGAAACGGGAGAGGAAAATCTCGAGATCACAGGCTGGCGAACGAGCGGAAATAAAAATCCATAAGTGAAGTGTGAAATGAGAGCAGATCAGTGAGAATTTTAAGTTTCCATTTCTTTCACTTTGTGGCTTTCTCGCGTGCGGTTACTCCACCATTTTTATGTCACAGAACGTTCACATTCCAACTGATTTATTCTGATTTCTTCTCGCAGGGGCTTCTCTTTGGGTCTGTTCCACTCATGGAGCTCGAGGTGAGGACCCCTCTGGTGTCTTGGTGAAAGAGGAGATCCAACACCAGTGAATCTGGGAGAAATAACAATTTTTGTGCTCTCCTTTCATCACCTTGGTGGCCAAAAGAGGAGAGATTCTGAGCAGGGATCCTTTACGAGCTCAAAGTCCCTCTCCCCCTTCTAGAAACAGATTTCCAGTGCAATTTACCTCAGCAGGGGATGTGCCTGAGTTTGTTTTCCAGAATATTCTGAATTTACAGAGCACCACATCTGTGAGTATTTCCTGTCCCTGACCAAACAGCACAACTGGCAGCATTTATTTAGTCCCAAACCAAAATTGTTTTCTCCTCTCTGCTGTTCCTCTGTACTTCAAACGCGGCCCCTGTCCTCAAGGACACCTTGAAACGTGACTTTTATTCTGCTGGAAGATTTTCTGGTTGAGATTCCCATTTATGCCCAAATTGATGGAGGAAAATTGAGATTTTCTTTATCACGATTGTACAGTATGAAAAAAATTGCTTCAGATTATGATTCCCTCCAGTTTGAACTGGAGCTGAGTGACAATTTCTGCATTTTTCTGTCTGCCCTGGACATATTTGCGGTTTTAGGTTGGGGCTGATCTGTCAACCTTGATCCCGTGCCACGTTAGCTCCTTGCAAAGCTGCCACTCCTCATTTCCCAGCCCCACTTTTAGTCTGAGCTCTCTGAGCCAGGCTTAGCCACAGCTGCTTTTGTATTTTGAAATTTGGATGGACAGGCAGCAAAAGCCATCATAAAGAGTTTTCTTTGCACACTCCCTACCCACCAGCTTGTGTTCCAGACCAGAAACACAAATCTCATCACTCACACCTCCTAACAAAATTTAATTGCTGGTTGCCTTAACTCTGATTCATTTTATAGACTTGGTCTGGCCTAAAAGCAACTTTTACTCTTGAAATCTGGGCCAGTGAAATCAGCAGTGAGTTGTTGCTGCTCGGTGATTAGAACTTGTCTGTAAGGGACAGGACCACCAGGTTTCTTCTGAAAATTTGCTTTGGTAACTTAATCTTTAGGCTTCGTTTTAGGAAAGGAAGCAGCAGTTGGAGCTGAAAACTGAGGAAGTTTTGTGATTTAAAGCTGATTCGAGGGTGTAAATACTTCCATGGAGTTTATTCCATGTTCGCTTTAAATTGGTTAAACCAACCCCTGTTCCAAAGCCTCCTGGAGGGGCAGCCAGCACGGATTTATCTGTCTCTGTTCACCAGGAAGGCTGCCCTCGCTTCTTCACAACAATTTCTTGCAAACTTTGCCCGTTCGAAGGCTGAGCCTCATCTTTGCTCCTAATGGGAATGAATAGCTCCGGGAAATCCTCACAGCGGCCGTGTCTGCAGGAGAAGGATGGTGGGACTGGCTAAAAGTTGCCTCTCCCGTTTTCTTGCAGGTAGGAACTCCTGGGGGGAAGAAAAAACCAACATTCTTCAAGAAACAAACAAACCAACCAAAAGCACAATGACCCTGCTCCCAGGGACTGCCAGCCTGGCTCGTTTTCATGACCTATTGTAGCTCACAAGCCTGAGAAAATATCCTGGCCTGGAGAGGTAAATTGTGCAAACCCAGAGCATTTGGGAATCAGCTGCTGAGGGAACGGGAAAACAAAAATGTTGATTACAGGGGCTGGGAGGAAGCAGGAGAACCTCAGCCCAGCAGGGATTTATCCATGGCTCAGTTCTGGAGGAGAGGGGGGTCTGGGGAACCCTTTGCTCATCCCTGAGCCCACAGGAGCTGCTTGGCTGCCGGATGCTCTGGTTTTAGTGGGTGAATCCCAGCTGCAGCCCTGCAAATGCAGCTCTGCACACTCCACTCTGCGCTGTTCCATCCTGATGCCTCATTCTTTACAGATTATTTTCAGGTCTTTAATTTTTTTTTAAATCTGGTTCTTTCTTTTTTGTTTTGTGCTGTGTTTGTGTTTTTGGAGGTCGTCGTGAGCCGTAGAATTCTGCGTGCTTATTCAAGTAAAGCCTGAAACAGTGGAAGTCGGAGATAATTTGATACGTTTAAATACTACAGAATGTAGCCCTAAATCAATCAAGCTGAGCATTTTCAGAAACTCAAATCAGCCACGTAGGAGGCCCTGGAGGGCTTTTTCTCTCCCTGGGGTGGGTGTTGTGTTTCACATGGTGCCAGACACCCAAAATGCAAATAAAGCTCCCTCTTAAATTTAGATTTTTGCTCCACAGATGATTTACCTTTATGGTTCTTCACCTCTAAGTGGGTAAAGAAGCAAAAACATCTGAGCTGGGTGAACCCCAAATAACAGAGGAAGGTTGGTGAGGTGATCAGGAGAAATTGGAGTGAGAATCAGTTTGCAGGATCCTAAAATCACAGTGACTGTCAGAGGGCACCGGGTCTGGGCACAGCCAGGAGCTGAGTTTCTCATGACTGCCAGGAGAAAATGTTGATCTTTATCAGGGCTGGATGAAATGTTGATCTTTATCAGCTCAGAGCTATCTGCGTGATCTCCTTCCCTGGCAGCTGAGCTCTCTGAGCAAATCCTGCAGCGAAGGCTCCACAAAGTTCTATTTTCAAACGTGTTTTGGGAAGGATGCTTCTCACCCAGCACTGCAGGATGTGGGAAGGTCAAGCTTTCTGTGTTCAGTGGAGCCTGGACTTCATCCTTCGTGCTGGAGCCGGAGGAAGCTGTGAGTATCCAACAGATCATGGAAAGTTCAGGAGTTGGAATGGACCTTAAAGATTATTAATCCCAAAATTAACGGGCAGGGACACCTCCCACGAGGCCAGGCCGTGGAGCACAGTCACTTGTTTGCATGTGAGAACTGAGAATGATAATTCCCCTCAAGAGCACTTCACATCTTCTCTTCCCTAACTCCAAACTACATCATATTTTCATTTTTATTGCCTTTTTACGCCGAGTACGACGCAGATGAGGCCCTACAACATTTCCCTCATTTCTCATCCTACAGCAGCCATAACTTACATCAAGAGCTGCGAACTGCCACGCCACAGGAAACAGCAGGAAATAAATATTCCCTAAAATGCTTTAATACCAGAGTTAATATTTCTGACGTGTGTGGCTCGTAACTGGGAGTTAACTGGATTGTCACACTCACACGGGTAAATATCCAAACACGTCTGAACTTCCTAAAACCTCCTGTAAAGGGAGCCAGGCAGCGTTCGAGAAAATCAACCCCAAACTTTTAAGCCTGTTTGCACAGCGACCTCAAGAAGCACTTTTGCTGCTCTGCCCGAAACCCCGACCATTTAAATGCCATTATTCTCTTTGTCATTGCTCAGGCAAGCCCTGCTGCGAGCGGAGAACCTAAAAATACGAAGTTTGTTTAAGAAAACATATTAAAATGGGTGGCATGAAACGGAATTATTTCGACTGGAATCTATACACTGGGGAAAAGCGAGATCTTGAATATTCACATTACAGCTCATTGAAAAGGCAATGGGCTATGCAACAAGATTGACAACAAAGGGAAAAATGATGAGGAAAATTGCCTTACTTATCTGCTAGAGTGCTCTTGACTGCCAACTGTAATTTTATGGTTCATTATATAAAAAAATACCATTAATGTTAGTACTTGTGTATCATAATCAGGAGAAGAAGGGAAAAAGTTCATTGAAATGTGCTCCATTTTTAATCAAGACACTATAATTGTGTGTTTTTCAGGCATCATCAATTCCCATCAATTTTACTGCTGCACAAATAATGTGCTGCTGTAGCTCCTGCACAGGTCAATTCCTGCACGAGGTACATCGGCTGCGGGGATGTAAACTGTAAATAAACAGAGGCATAATTTATCTTCCCTGATATTCCCTGATGCCTCAGCAGCTCGGAGCTGATAAGGGGAGCGAGCGGGGCTGGGTTGGAATTGCGTGGTGCGTCGCAGGCCTCCGAAATTGTTATATAAATGTTGTTATATAAAATGTCAGGCAGCAGCCAATATTAGCACGGCAGAGCTGCTGCCACCCTGCAAATGTGTCTGTCAGCTTCGCCGGGTGTTCTCGGGAGTTCTGAAAATCACAGCTCGGGTGAAATCGTCTGAAAGTGCAGCAGGGACGTGTCTGTCACCAGCCCCGTGCGTTGGCCAGCTCCAAACAGCTCTGGCCGAGGAGAATTTGGGGTCCTCGCACCCACAGGGTGTCACCAATCCACCTCCTTTTGGGAAAGGGAGCACACGGGAGCTGAGTGACATTTCTGAGCGCACAGAAAGGTTGGTGCAGGACAGGTTTTTTGAATTAATGTTTGCGTTATTCCACAGGGAACCAATCCCCAGCAGGACCTCACTCCCAGCGCAGAGAAGAGGTCCTTTCCCAAGGACTCTCCTCTTGACAAAAGAGAGGTGATTCCCCAATGTTTTCCAGCCTGGGGGATGCTTAGATTTTCTTCATTTCGTGAGTCTGTGGCTGAGTCTGACCTTGAGCAGCTCCTTTCTCTTGGGAATGTGCTCTGAGTTCTGAGGCCTGGGTAAGTGAAATTTTGTTTACAAAATTGAAGTTTAAACCGAGTCACAGCCGGCCAGCCAAGTGCAAAAGGTTCTTGTTAGGTGTGCTGTCAAGGTTTTGAAAGCTTTTCATCTGCTGGTGCAGAATGTTGATAAAAACTGATGAGCTTTATGGGCAGCCTTTGTGGAGTGTGATCCTCAATCCCACTGAGCACATCCCCTTCTTGCAGAACAAATCAGGGAATCGCAGGATGGGTTCGATTGGAAGGCACCTTAAATTTCATCTCATTCCAACCCCTGCCTTGGGCAAGGACGCCTTCCACCAGCCCAGGGCCAGAACTGTCACCAGTATTTCTTTTTCTGCTCATTTTTTTAACCCCAGACTGAATTTCTTGCAGACAAATCTCCACGTAGATTCCCAAGAAGCCGAGGGCAGGTTGGTGCAGCCCTGGCCCACCCCACAGCCAGGAACAAACCCATTTTCCCTCCACTCTCCCTCTTTTGAGAGCTCCCTGTCCTTAAATAAAGGAGGAGAAGCTCAGGACACTGGGAAGGGCTGGTGCTGAGCAGCCCAGGTTGGGGCAAACAGCTCAGAAAAGTGGAATTGCTTGGATGATACATTCTGTAGGATTTCAGCCCTGCCACTATCGGATTTGTGGCGCTTTAATCATAAATTACTGCATAAAATAAGGTCAGCTGTCAAAGGCCCATTGCAGAGTGTGAGGCACCCCAGGTTTTGTTGGGAATGGGGGGAAGAAAGGAGCAGTTTGTGTCATTCCTGCAGT
>VYZT01062703.1:0-70614 GCA_013400735.1 Pomatostomus ruficeps | reverse complement strand
CGCTCCCGGCTCCCACCGTCCGCCCAGGGCCGCGCTGCCCAGCCGGGGCTGTGCCAGCGCTCCCCGCACCCACCGCGGGCACAGCCGGACAGGGGCACGGGCAGGGCTGGGGCAGAGCACAGATCCTCATCCCCGACACTCCACCGGCGGCCCCTCGCTCCTGCAGCGCCCCGGCCGCCCTGGACGCTGGTGGCAGCCCCGGCTCCATCCCGGGGTCACTCTGATCGAGTCCCCGCTTTGAGCAGAAGCCAGAGCAGGAGCGGTTTCAGCTCATCAGCACGGGGCGCCAGGGGAGGAGGGGGTTTGGCCATCGCGCTTGCTTCGGGCTCAATTCCGTGGCCCCCGGGGGTCTCCTCTGGGGGTCGTAGAACACCCGACAGTGGCGCCTGGAGGGTCAATGTAATGATTGCTGTGCTCCCCGGCGAGGCCAGAACCGAAACTTTGTTCCTTCTGCTTTGGTGGCCCTCGCGGTGTTTCCTGCACCGAGTCCCAAGCCCCAGCGCTTGCTTGAAGGCGTTCTCTGCAAACGTGACGGTGCCAGTGCCCTGTGCTTGCTGGCACCTGCTGTGGCTGGGCACGAACAGAACTCCTGGACTTGCATTTCCAGGTGCTGCGGAACCAAAACTTTGGGACCTGGACCTGCTTGAATCCAAAACCAGGAATACGAGCATCTCTCGAGGGGCAAATATCCTCCTCCTGTGCCCAGACATGTCCCTGTCCCCTCCTGGCCTGGCACAGCTCAGCATGGTGTGCTCACCCTCCCACCAGGACCCAACACGGCTTTTCCAGCAGAACAACTCCTTTATTTTTCACATCCCCCTGCCTTTGGCCATTTCATTTTCACCATCTGGATACAGGGAGAGGAATTGCTCAGCGTGGAGAGAACCAGGGCTCACTCTGAAGACCTCAGTGGCCGGTTGCCAGCTGTAGCAACGGCTTTGCTGTAAGTTTGAGGGGAAATGGTTCTTTCCCAAAAGGGTAAAAAGAATGTCCATTATGTTTATGTGCTTTTCTCCCTCCTGCCACAATCATGTCATTGAAAATTTGAGCTGTAGTTGCTAAGCTCGTCTGAATCAGTCATCTACATAGATTAGACACCTCTGAACAGGAACAAGACTAATTTGCCACCCATGTTTTGATTCCAAGCCCCAGGCGTGATGATTGGCGGGGAAAAGCAACCCCTGGAAAATCAGAGCAGTGGCCAGCTTGAGGCCCAGGTCAGAGTTCGAACCGACTGTGTATGTGTTTGGATTTTAGCTTGTTGTACTTGGTGATCAGGTCCAGCTTGCTGTGCCCCAGAGTCATTCGCTTCTCCGCCCCGTACGCGCTGTTCTTTTCCAGCAGCATGTCCTCCGGGAACTTGTCATAGCAAGGCACTACAGACTTTTTATCCCGTTTGAGGTGGTTGTATGGGGAGAACATGTCAAAATGGCCGTGTCCAGGGCTCTGTCTCTTTTCCACCCCATAAAACACGTTCTCATTTTCAGCTGGCAGCTCTCCAGAGGTGGCCACAGGTCCTCTCTGCTTCAGGTTTGTCCCATTGCTGCCGGTGCCCTCCGACAGGGACTGCAGTGGCTGCTCTGCTCTCGGTGGGGAGCAGTGGCTGCTGTTGGCCTTGGTGTCCCCCTGATAACCAGGTTTATTGCAGGAAGGCTCCGGCTTCAGCAGGAATGTCCTTGATGTTAGGAGGTTTGATTTGGGATACGAGGCTGGGGTGGGTTTATTTGGAGGACTGTTCGCCGAGTCTGGTGGTTCTTCTTGCTGTTTGGAGCAAATGGGCTTCGGGAATGTGTCTTCATTCCCCTTCTTATTGCCAGAATCAGAGCTGGAATCTTGCTTTTCCTGGTGTGCATTGCAGCCGGAGTTTTTCATAAAGGGAGACACTTTTATGCTCCTGATGCTCACATTGGAAAGGCTGCTGGAGGGGCTCAGGGTCTCGCTGTCATTCCACTGAGTGGGTTTTAAAAGACAGTTGTCAACTTTTGAGGTATTCCAAGAAGAGAGACATGTCCCAGGATCTGGCACACAGAAGTTGGTCACTGCTCTGGACTCTGCATACAAGTACCGGAATTCCTTTTCAAACTCTGCAACAATTTGCCCGTGGAAGTGGGTCACCAGGCCGGTGTGGACTTGGCTGCAAAGCCAGGTGAAACTGCAGGAAAAGAAACAAAACACAAGTAACTTTAGCTCACAGAGTGCCAAAATGCCTAGCACGGATTCGAACATTCCAGTGATGGATTGCTACCCAATGGGTGGTGTTAAAACTTTCTCTAAGTAGGCAGGTGTGAGATTGCTCATGGACATGAATGTGCTCATCACATAATTACAAAAGAGCAACCCTGAAATGGTTGTTTAATTTCAGCTCCGGGTCCCTTGCTCTTCCTTCACCTTGGCAGGAGCTGTATTCTCATGTCCTGACATCTGCAACACGTGATGGGCTCGGGCAGGCAGGAAATGAGGAACGGAGCTCCTGGGCACTGCCTTGAGGAGTGGAGGTCTCCAGAGACCAGAGGAACTCCTCAGGACAGGAAGGCTGATGATGTTTGCTATAAGCATTGCTGTGGCATTCCCAAATGCAACAGAAGTTCATCCTTGGCTCAACAAGTCCAGTCCCTGCCCTTGCAGGTGTTTTGGGATCTTTTCTGGAAGCTTGTCATATTCTACCTTAAAACCAAACTGATTTTGCCCTAGCTGAGGAAAAACTTCCATTAATTGCCACTTAGCACATTTTCCTTATCTGTTTAATCCTACCTCTTGTTTGTGCCCGAACTGTAACCTAATTAGGTCTTCCCCAATATAGCTACAGATTGTAACCAATTCTCCTAATCTTCCTTTTCCTGATTAAACAGGGAAGTTCCTCTCCACAGTGGGATCCCCAGCTTCCTGGTCATCCCAGTCATCAGCTGATTTTTTATTCTTGCTGTAACCAAACCAAACTAACAGACTAAATGTGTCAAACTAGAACCTTCAGAGGCGGCAGCACCAGCTGAGGGCTGCATTATCAGCCACTAAAGCAAGACACTGATTCTGAAGAGCAGGATAAAATGACAGGAGCTCCAGGAGAGCAATCGTTGTGGGAGATTATATTCTCAAATAAATGTCACTTCAGGACACTGGCACTGTGTTTTGGGACCTCATCAATGTTTAGCCCACAAGACTGCTATTTGGGAACTTCTAGTAGGAAGCCCAGCTCCTGGCGTGTCCCTGAGCACTCTGCAGTTCTTACAGGTCAGACTGGTGTTTGGTATGTTTGCACTCAGCTATCACGCCCCAAAGAGAAACATCAAATGAAAAAAATACTCTCCTGCTTCATATCAAACCAGGTAAATTAGGTAAGAATGAAAAAATAGTAAAAGAATGAAAACATCTTTGTGGGTGACATAAAGGGTACTCAGAAATACCATCATGGAGGCTCAAATCAAATGCATCCCTTCACAGAGATATTAGGGGAAAAGAACAAACCAGAAACTAGCTAGGACGGCTAAATGGCAGAGGAAAAGCTCCTAAGCCCAGAGAGACCCTCTCTGAAAAAGGTTGGGTCACACGTTGCAAAAGGTGAAAGAAGAAATATTCAGTTCTTTCTGAGGCACATGGTCTGTGTGTAACAGGAGTGTTCAGATAATTCCTCTGCATCCTTTTATTGTGCAGGAGCTTGGGCTGCCCTGAGCATACAGAACATGAGGGAGGATCAGTCTCCTGTCGAGATCTCTGTAGAAGAGATTAGAAAACATCATCAGAGCATTTATCAGCGACTGGGCAGGAGTGGGCAACATCAACCCAAGAGCGCCAAGGGAATGCCAGGATTAAACAGCTCAGCTCTTAACCAGGCTGTGCTGTCTCCCACTTGAAAGGGCTCTGGCTATCAGGAGAGTGGGAGGGTGCTAATGTGATAAAATGTTTTTAAGGTTCCAGACCATTAAGTCTGATAAATTAGATAGATATAAGTTGTATAGATAACGAATTAGTAGAGACTCTTCTAAAGAATACAATTAATGGCCATATAGGAAATATGAGATAAGAGGAAGGGCAGCTTTGGCAAAGAAATGTTATCTCTCAAAAAGCCCTGAGAGTTCTTTGAAGAAATCCAGGAGTTCAGACGGGAGATTTCATGGATCGACTCTGTCAAAGGCGTCTGTCCCAGGGCACTTCCTGGCTCCCAGGAGTGCTGGTGGCCCCAGCCATGTTGTCACAACATTGTCCCCAGTCCCAATGCACGCAGCCATCTGCTCTCACCCATGTGAACTGTCCTTCCCTGTGAGAGGAGTGCACTCCCCCAGCCCTATGACTGTCCCTGCCACTGATGCCTCTTACAGCTCTTGCCCCAGTCCAGGCATTCCTGTGTCCCAGTTTCCCATGCTGATCCAATGGGGTTCTGCTCACTCTGTGTCATCACAGGAGCTGGAAGGAATCATCCAAGTCCCCTGGTGGCACGGCCCTCCTTGCCACAGTACAGATTTCCACGATGGCAGAAAACATGGGTCTTGCCAGCCATGGCTATTCCCATCGCTACAAACTGAAAAAAGTCTTTTCTTCCTTGAATGGCATGGAGGAAATAGCCAGGGAGCGATCTCTGGTATAAAAAGGAGGCACTGGATGAAGTTCACAGGTTACAAATCCAATAGAGACCAGCAGAGGTACTTCTTTACACAACACAACACCCACCCAGGCTCTGGAGCTCCTGCTCCTGCAGGCCACCCTGGATGCTTAAAGTTCTTGGGAGTTTGTAGGAGTGGTAGGATTTTCCTGACATTATTTTTTCCCTGTAACAAACTGCTGCTCACAGGAGTTCTGGATCACCCTGGGACACACAGGACTCTGGGAGAGGATCGCTGTAGGATAGGATCCCGTCCCTGCCCTGCTTTCAGACTCTCCGGGAGCGGTGCAGCTCAGCCCTTGGCCGGGAGATGGAGGTGCAGCATCACCTCCGGGCAGTGGGGGACCCCGGCATCCCCTGCCCCTGCCCGGGGCTCTGGCCTGGGCTGAGCAGGAGTGGGAAGAGCCCCCGTGGTATTCCACAAATCTGCGTCTCAGCAGCATTTTCGACCCCCGGATTAGTTCCCCGCATGCCCCGCTGTACAGCCGCGCTCTGCTCTGGGCTCACAGCGGCCTTTGCCTTCCCTCAGCTGTTTGTACAGGTGACTCCGGATCTCCACACTCAGCCTCTCTGCTTCAGCTCTTTCCAACAGACGAGATACCCATTTGCAGCAGAAGGTTTTTTGCTTCTTTCAATAGTTTCTCAAACTAATTTTTATTGCTCTTCTGTCACTTGGGCTGTCACAAAGCCATTCTTTCCTTCCCATATGCCAACACACACTTCTATGTTTTGTTTTTGCTCGTGGCTAAATGTATGTACCACATAACGCTCATTACCAGACCTTTCATTTCAAGTGACATTTTCTTTGATAAGGTAACAACAACCTGCCTTTATTGCAGCAAGCTCTTTTAGCTTGCTGCCAACACACTTGAAATAATTTCCATTCCTTGATTTTCATCTTCGTTTTGATCCAAACCAGTGCAATGTATTTAACTAATTCGGGCACCCATGCCTGTTATCTCTTATTTCTTATTCATCCTTCCATCATCAGACTTTGTCTCTTTCTCCTGGATTCACTTTTTATTTACACACCTGAGGACTTGCTCCTCCCTGCTTTGGTGTGCTCAGCAAGGCTGCACATAACTCATCTCCTGGCAATGTCACTGCATTGCTGTGTGTGTCACCTGGGCTTCCCTTGCTGATGCACTGTGCTTCCCACTCCTTACGCACTCACTTCCTGCTTAGTTACAATTTCCTTCTTGAGGTGACTCCTCATCAAGCTAGATGTGGAACTCCCTCTTCAAAGCTCTTTCCTCTTGCTTGGGCCATGGATACCTGCAAGTATAAGCACCTTTCTTTGAAAGCTTCCTCCAGCTTCAAACCCCTGTAGATTTATCTGTCCATTGCAAACACTTCTGTACTTCAGTTTCGTTTCTCCTGAAGCCATGTGTAAATCTTTTGTACTCCTGTAAACTTTCGCCTCTCATTTTTCAGTTTCGGCTGCTGTGCCAGCTTCAACTCCAGATCTTGAGTCACTATAGCAAACACTGAGCTCCTTCCTCTCTGTGCCCATGACACGCACTGATACCGTGACCATCTTTCATTCTGAGCTGAGAAACTTCATCTCCTCTAAGCCAACTCAAACAGCCACATAACTCCCTTTCAGGCTGACAATACCAGCTCTTTTCTCTGCTTCTAGCGTGGCAAATGTTTACTCTTCTTTTCCTGTTCAAGATCCTGTTAGCCCCTGTTTGGCCTTGGGCTCCTCTCACCTGCTGAACCAGTAAATATCTTAAGTGCTTAAATAAACACCCTATTTCTTCTGACGCCCAGAATAATCCTAAATAGATAGCTATATAATTACATTTAAGATTTTAGATTTTTGTTTTGCCTAAATACCTCAATCTAATTTTCCCCCTTAATTTAGAAGAAATATAATGTTAAACATTTAATCAATGTACACGTAAGAGTTGAAGGGCCTAAACTAATTTGCCTACATTTGTTTAAGAGAAGAGCACTGAGCTTGGTTTCCATATTTAGAAAATACTGCAAAAATGTGCTTGATCTGTACCAATAGGCAGTAGTGTATCAGAATTAACTAAAGAATCATAGAATCACAGAATATCCTCAGCGTGAAGGGACCCACAGGATCATCCAGTGCAGCTCCTGGCCCTGCCCAGACCCCCCAACAACCCCACCCTGGGCACCCCTGGCAGCGCTGTCCAAACGCTCCTGGAGCTCTGGCAGCCTCGGGGCTGGGACCATTCCCTGCTCAGCACCCTCTGGGGGAAGAACCTTTCCTCATCTCCAGCCTGACCCTCCCCTGTCACAGCTCCATGTTGTTCTTGTTGTATGAATTAATAAAACCTGTGGAAGCAGAAGGACAGTTGAACTATTTCTGTGTACTTGGGTCCTTTTCTTCACTGCTCGTCTCCTCGTTGCAGAGCTGCCAGACTGGAGCAACTCAGTGGATAGCAGGATGCAGTGCATTGCTACAGACCAAAGCTGGGACGTTTAGAAGGCCACACAGTTTGGGATCACCAACTTCATTTTAAAAATAAATGCAAGAAAGCTGTGTTCTGATAAAAGGACAGGATGGAAATCAGCGACACTTGGGTAAGGAGCTGGCATCAGTGGAGAACATCTGAACAAATAAAGCTGTGTTTAGAAAAGTGCACGGTGGCTGTACTGAGAACCTTCTGAGCAGAGTGCTGATGGTCAATAAGCCACTTGGAGGGGGTGCTAAGAGACTAAGGAGGCAGAAAGCAGAGGAATAAGGGGAGATCCTGCCAGGTTGAATGGGGCCCACTACGAGGAGAGTTGCCGAAACTGCGTTTTAGACACTATAAAGTACCTCTTGGAGAAACTAACCAGAAAACCAGCAAAAGGAGAAAAAACATTACCAGTTCAGAGAGTTTCTTTGGGAAGGCCACTCAGCAAAAAATAACCATGACCTACCCATATCAAATATTCTTTCAGGACCAAAATAATCCACAACAGTAATACCTAACTTCAAAGGGGAATGCTATTAAAAAGAAATTTAAAAGAGTAATCAAAAGGGTGAAATGCCTGAGGTGGCAGGAAGATTATTTAAAGATGCTATATTAGAGTCTCAGAGAAAATGTACCTATCAAAATAAAGACATTTTAAATCATCAGAAAGCTCACCATAGTTAAAAGATGCATTAAGCAAAAATATTGAAGCAAACAGCCTTCAAAAACTGGAAGTCAGCGATTTTCCAATTATTAACCGGGGACTAACCTATCATTTAATATTGAACATAGTAGCAGAGGAATGGAAAGTATTAAATGGGAACCTTTTAAAGAGCTCCTGGAAAACTACAAACCAGCCAGTCTTATTTCCATACTGAACAAACTGGTAGAAGCAAATTGGGAGTAAAATGATTAGATGCACAAATAACTATAATCATAGTGCTGACGACTCAGCATGTTTTTGTGGAAGGAAGCCATGCCTCAAAAGCCTCTTGCAGATCTCTGAAGGAGGCAGCGAGCACATGGATGTTTGTGCTCTGCTTCGTGTATCAAACTTGGACTTCCAAAGAGATTTTGACGTGGCCATTCAGCAAAGACCATTTCTGTTAGACAAATTAAGTGATTGTGGAGTGCATACAAAGGAAGGTCTTCTCGAGAAGTAGCAGTTGATTAAAGACAGCAATAGTTTTTTCGATTAAACACTAACAGTAGTTTTAATTTACCCACTGGAAACCCACAAGTTCCATGCTGGGATCAGTGGTGTTCAACATATTGAGGAAAGTCCTAAAAAACTGCAGAAACTGTCTACATCGGAGCTCATGGCAAAATTATTGTGGATCAAAAGAAAACTGGAACATCAGAAGTTGCAAAAGGATCTTATGGTAAGAGGGGAATATGTGACAAAATGATGGACAATTAAATGTTGATGAATTCAAACTTGGGATACAGGAAATGACTGAAAAGCCAAGGATATTTCACCTGTAGATGATCCACATGAGCAATTATAATGGAGAAGGACAAAATCATGGATGCAGTCAAGAAAGTAAATAGGAAACACTGATCTTCTGTGCCCAGCTTGTGGGAGTTTGGGTACATCAAATATAATTATGTAGCAGTAGGTCTGCTGTAAACACCACGGATCACTTCTTCACACAAAACATAAATTAAATTCCATAACCCATTGCCAGAGGGTATCATGGAGGCCAGACATGATGAGAAAGTCTCGTATGGCAAACTGAACACAGAGAAGCATGTATAACATAAATCCCTGGAGTTCTGAAACCTCTGATCCTTGCACACGGCATTGCTGAACTGCAAAACCTGCTGCTGGGTAAGAACACTCCTACCCTCATTCCTGTACCATCCCGAGACATCCCTGCTTCCACCCTGGATCTGTGGCTTTACTCAGTAACTCTTCTCAGCCTTTCCATCTGGCTTTCCCAGCTGCAGGGACAGTAATATGAACATCTCCTATACAGGTTGCACTATACCCAGGAGCAGACAGCCTGATTTCTGCTGTGGAAGTGTTTCTGACAACTGTTGAATTTCTAGAGAAGAGACTGTTTCTGTTAGTCCAGAACATCCTGTGCTTACTGGGACGGCACAGAATCACGTGTAAGACCCTATTCAACTGAAAAACTGAATTCCAGAATCCCAGAATTTTCAGCTCTGCAGAGATCTGTAGAAAGAGAGCACTGGAGAGCCCCCAGTCCCTGCCCAGACCAGCACAGGGAGGAACAGACCCAGAGAACTGCAGCTGCATTTTAAGCAACACCCTGACTCTGGGCCACAGGGAAATCAGATGTTCCTCCAGCTGTCAGTGACACATGCTCAGCTTTAGCCGTTCAAAAATGAGCGGTTCAGTTATCTAATCCCTGTCCCCGCAGCCAATGGAGATGGATAGAGGGATTTAAAAGGCGTGGAGATGTGACATGGGTTCGTTGTGGGCTCAGCAGTGCTGAGGGAACAGCTGGACTTGGGGGTCATGGAGGGCTTTTCCAGCCTAACCAATCCTATGATTCCATGATCCCGTGTTTCCAGGCAATAATTCACTCCATTGTTTTAAAATGTCTTAGGTTGGTCAAAATGCCACCAGACACTGCTCTCCACGTTGTTTACACAGAGATTTGGCACTTCCAGTGCAACCAGGTACTTCCATTTTTCATTCATTTTGCCAGAGTTTGATGAGATGAGACCTCCACTCTTGGAGATGATAAAATCAACACCAGAGGAGAAGGTGCAGCTTGAAGCTATAGCACTGGTGAGGACCCTGGTAGCCTGAGGGTCCAGCAGGTGCTCACAGAGAGATGGAAAGAGAGAGAAAGGCAGAGGGAGAGCAGTGTTCAAGAAGATCTGGTGGAAAGAAAATAAAAGTATTGCCAGGGCACCAAGTTCACAAAAATATCAGAGCAGGCTGTCCTGAGGAACTGCACTGTTTGTGAAGGATAATATGATGTGCAGCAGTGTGAAAATACTGTGGGAAAGGTCTGCAGGTGGAAATCTAAATGAAGTCTAGTAACAAAAATATAGCACAAGAACAGTAGTCCTGACCCTCTGATCAGAACGGTGATGGAGAAGAGACAATGTTAACTGAGATCACAGAGGCTTCAAAATTAGGACAGGCAGCAATAGTGGGAGATTTCATCCACTCACACACATACATCCTCAGTGGGATGAACCATGGAGAAAAACTTTTTGGAAGCAATAAATGATTACATGTCAGAATTAACTAGTCTAAATTGTTTGACCCACAGGAAAAGATGTGATTCAAGATGTGGTCTGGAAGGTTTCATAAGACTTGGTTCCAGAGGCAGAAGTGGAAGAACCCGTTTGTAAGAATAATCACAACACAATTATAACTCTTTAGTGGCAGAGAGCAAACCAAATAAATGCAGCATGTGCAGGTTCAATTTCAAGAAAGGTAGCTGTGTAAAAATGCAGCAGTTGGTCAAAAAGAGTTAAAAGGGAGCAGACCAAAAATCCCCGGGAAATGACTGTGGCTGGTAGGTTGTTCACAAATGTTGTACTGACAGTCAAGGAATCAGTGGGCTCATTTGAGGTCTGGGGGTCCAAAGGGTGATGGCAAAGCCATAGCTGAGTGATGCCTGATGGTTTTTTGTCTTTTCTTTTTGTACCTGTTTATCCATTTTTATTCCCATTCCCTTTCCCTGTCCCCTTCACAAACACTCCCTGTCCCTCAGCCCTACATGTGGAGAACCCTTGGGGGCTGAGATTGAGCTCAGCTTGGGGCTTCTCTGAGGGGAGCAGACGGAACATCCCGAGTGTCTCCAAAGCAGAGGCTCCAGCCTTGCCCGGAGCCTCCTCTCTGCAACAGGTTTGTTCAGCTGGGCTGGAGTCTCCCTTGGGGGGGTCATTAGAATGGGGGACAGTTCCCTCATTTGTTCAGTTCCTGATTGGGGATTTGAGGTCGATCTGCTCATTGCTGAGCTCCATCCAATTGGATCCGCGTTGGACCCGGGGGTGCTGCTGGGCTGTTCCCCCCTGGGCCGAGTTGTGTCCCTGGGATCCCATGAACCCAAGGGAATGCCCTTTGCCCTGCGCTGCTGGGGCTGCCTCGGATTTTTCCCAGCCCTTAAGGCGTCATGAGAACCTCACTGAACTTCCTGCATCCATCGCTGGTGCTGGGGACACCGAGATGTGTTTCACTCCTGTGTATCAGCACCACCAGAAAGGCCAAGGGCTGGGAGGTTTCCAACATGATCCCACCTACAGAGAGGGCTCTGAATGCGCACACACAGCACTGGAGCTGCCCTCTACCCTGGGGCATACAGAACGTGCTGTGAAGAACAGGATTCCTGCTGGCATGGAGGAGCAGAGCCTCTTGGAAAAGGACAACAGGGCAAAGGCAAGGGCAAGCGCAGCCTCACCAACCTGCTGGAGCTTGGTAAGGGAGCCAGTGAGCACATGGATGTCCTCAGGCAGTGAAATCCCCAGGTTTGCAGATGATCCTCAGGTCCCTCAGGTGGTTGGATACCTCACTGAAGGTGAGGAAATCCAGACGGACCTCACAGAAGTGAGCGAGTGCACAAATATGTGGTAGATGAACTTCAGTAAAGGAAGATGTGGTGTATCCATAGGCGGAAATGATCTGCATTATGCTGAACCTGGACCAGCTCAGGAAGGAGCTTGGAATCATCCTCAGCAGTTGTCTGACATCATCAGCTCAGAGTGCAATGGCAGCTGAAACGTGCAGTGAGTGTTGGGCCCTGCCAGTAAGGGCCACAATCACAAACCGGAGTCTGGGCACCTTTTGCCCCTCTCAAACACCTTGGTGCAGCATCTCAGGGGGCACATGCAGTTCTGGTCTCTGCATCTCCAGAAGGACGTAGTGAGGTCAGAAAGGGTGCAGAGGAACAGAATGTAAAAGGCTGAGGTATGCAGTAGCTGCTGTATGAGGAGAGACTGAAAAGTCTGAGCTCTTCAGATAAGAGAAGGGCAGGGAGGGTGGATCAGATGGAGGCTTGGGAAACGGTGAAACACTGAGAGTTACATGATTCAGTATTTGGTAGTATTTCCTCGGTGTCACCAGTCTCTGCCACAGCAGTTGCTGTATTTTCTTACCTGTAGGTACCAGCGAGAACTTGGTCACAATCAACCAGGACAAACTTCTCCAGAACCTGGCCTGCGAATTTCTTGCCTGCTTTGCTGTAGTACGTGTCTCCACTCAGGCATCGTATGCGCATGTTCTGAAACCAAAGCAAGGAGAGTTGGTGAGGGGCCACGCACTGAACTAAACCGAGATGTTCCCTTGTGCATCGCTGCTGGACTCCCTCAAGCTCGTGCTCTGCTCCGAGAGGTAGAACTCATCAAGGCATTAAGTATTTCTTGGCTCCTACATACCGAATATTTTGTCATGCTGCCTACTTCTACACGATAAAAACGACGGCAAAAATTAAAAAGTTGTACTCAGGTGAGTTTGAAAAAACCTTGGGAGAATCCTCTGAGTCTACAGATCATTTCTGAAGTATGTAAAACTACCCAATTGCTTCCAGATTATTAATAATATTCAACTCTCCACACTAGCTGATGGCTCTGCATTGAACGAGATTTTGACCCGTAACAACCAGCTAGTTTCTAATCAAGAGAGTGTGCTGCTCTGATTTTATAAAATGACAGGCTTAAAACTAAAACATTGCTCAACAAAAAAAGACTTACAGAGAGGAATATCCATGTTTTTAAGGATTACCATTTATCAATACATTTTAAAATTATATTAACATTTTCAGCTGCTGCACTCAATTGAAACAGATCTGATCCTCCACTGTTTTAAAACTGCAAATACTTCTCTGATACAACTTTGGTAAAACCAACTGCCCAGAATAAACTGGGGCATGTGGCTCTTGATATCCATCAGGAGCCTTTTTTATAATGTGAGGTGTTTGCCTGTAGTAGAAGTTATTTGCACCTCAGGGGGGAAGGCAGAAGAGCAGAGCAGTCATGGGAACTGTTACCGACCTGTTCTGTGTGACACAGTGCCAAACAAAACATCTGGCACATAAATAAACATCCCTAAGGCTACACCTCCTCGGGGCTGCCAGGTCATCCCTTCCTGCCCTCCAGGCCAGCTCCCCTGACACCTGCACCTGCACCGGCACCTCTGGGACAGCAGGAGCTGTCACAAGCTGTCACCACCTGCATTTGACTGGGCAGATTCCTCTGTGGGCAGCTCAGCCCTGCCGAGCACCAGCCCTGCAGCTGACGGTCCTTGTCCCTCAGCCCTACATGTGGAGAACCCTTGGGGGCTGAGATTGAGCTCAGCTTGGGGCTTCTCTGAGGGGAGCAGACGGAACATCCCGAGTGTCTCCAAAGCAGAGGCTCCAGCCTTGCCCGGAGCCTCCTCTCTGCAACAGGTTTGTTCAGCTGGGCTGGAGTCTCCCTTGGGGGGGTCATTAGAATGGGGGACAGTTCCCTCATTTGTTCAGTTCCTGATTGGGGATTTGAGGTCGATCTGCTCACTGCTGAGCTCCATCCAATTGGATCCGCGTTGTACCCGGGGGTGCTGCTGGGCTGTTCCCACCTGGGCCGAGTTGTGTCCCTGGGATCCCATGAACCCAAGGGAATGCCCTTTGCCCTGCGCTGCTGGGGCTGCCGAGGATTTGTACCAGCCCTTAGGGCATCACAGAGAATGTGGCAGTGCCCCTCTGCCCCCCAGCAGATTTCTGGCCAGGCACAGGCAAGGGACAAGCATCAGGCTGGGATTTGCCTGCAGCCCCACACTCCATCCACCCTTCCAGACCTGCCCCTGGGCACCCTCGTTCCCACTTCGCCTCCCATGGGGCTTGGGGCACTCGCCCCTCAGGGTGAGGAGGGACAGGGACCCTGCAGCAGGGACTCCCTGATGGCTTCCCTCAGAGTCAGAGTCCCGCAGGCAGGAGCTGTGCTTCCCTCCAGGAGCACCGTCTGGGTGGGAAAGGCTCGGCTCTCACCCTGCAGTGAGGCTCTCCCAGCCCACCCAGGAGCAGCGTTGCCCTCCAGGGCTGCACAGCAGCAGCAAATCTGCTCCAGACCAGAGCCCACCCAGCTCCCTCTTGCAGTGGGCAATGGCAGCTGGGAAGAGGGAAATCATTTATGATGCTGCCCCTAATATTGCTGCTGACCCTGTTTTCTGCTCAGGGGATTTCCTGAGCTTCTTGTGGTTTGCCTCAGTGGGAACCCCACCGTGACCTCTTCTCCAAGTACTGGTCCAGTCTTCTCTTGAGTCCATGGAAACTCTTAGCTGGGACAGAGCTGAAGCTTCACAATTTTTGCACTGTGGCTCTCCCTTGCTGGCTTTTGATGTCCCAGAACTGCCACCTATGAGACGGGAGAAACCTTTTCCTCATAAGGGCAGTGGTGCATTGGAAGAAGCTTTCCAGAGGGACTGTGCAGTCTCCATGTTTGGAGATCTGCAAGATGAGACCAGGTAAGGCCCTGGCCTCACAGGTGGCACTGTTTTGAGCAGGAAGCTGGACTTGATGGCATCCTAAAATCTCTGCCAACTTGCATTAACCTGGGATCCTCTGAAATGACACAAGTTGCTGATTCCAACCAAGATAACGCTGGATACTTGGGGAGGTGTTCACCTCATCCTGTGGCCAGTCAACACAGGAATTTTTTCTTGCAGTGCTGAGGTTTTGGTAACACTGGTTCTCACTGGGAGGAGCTTCTTCCCCCCCTCCTTCCTGGGGAAACGAAAACAATTTCAGGTAAGGGATATTCCATAAATTTGTCACCACAGTATTTCTTCACTCCCTTTATCCTTTCCAAGGCTGCGTGAGTTTCTGATATCTGGTTCATTTTTATCGTCCTCTTCTTTCTCTTGTCAATCCAGGCTCCAAATCATCCCAACAAGATGAGAATCCTGCAGTCTTGCAGGAAAAACAGACTGCCAGATGCTACTCTTGCTCCATCCAGACAGCAGTTCCAGGTTCAGCAGATGGATGTTTGAAAACTCTGAGTGAAGAGTTTCTGCTTCTGCTTAAGTGAAGGCTTCTGCTGTCACTGCTGCCAATGCTCCACACGGGATTTCCTGATGCTCAGCACTGGAATTTGCCACCAGCAGACTCACACATTGTTTTCAGAAATAAGATGCTGGAGGGGCAATTACCCCGAATTCCCTAGTCAACCCCAAATTGTCACCAATTATTCCAGATGGAGGTTTACCACCGCATCCTGTCACAACTTAGAGGCAGGAATAAAATATGTGCCCTCATTCCACTCAGATGTGTATCCAACCTGTAGGTCATGGGCTGCTCAGGTGCATCAGCGTGAGACACTTCAGCTGGAGAGCTGCTAATGAGTCCTGGGATGGGGAGGCAGGTGTTAATTACCCATTCAAGCACAAGACATGACATCAGGCCTAACAAAGCGACACAGACATCTCCACGGATAGAAACTCATTCTAATTTTCATTTTAAAAATGACCACTTCTTGGATAAGAAGCAATAAAATATATTTTGGAGAGATGGAATTCATCTGAATCCACCAGGTCCCTTCAGTGAGGACGCTATTTAAGGAAGCAAACAGGCTCCAGCATGGAGCAGTTTTCCCTAAGAGCTGCCATCTCCAGAGGCAGGATGAATGGGTCTGGCTTGTCAGAAGCAGGAAAGGACAGAGCTTCACCAGCACGGTGAAAGAACCACAGAATCATTTAGGCTGGAAAAGACATTCAAGGTCATTGAGTTGAACCTTTGACTGATCACCACTTTGTCAACTAGACCAGAGCACTGAGTGCTTCTTTAAAGAAGCCTCACTAAATTAACCTCTGTGTAGACAGGTTAAAAATGAGGGGAAATTTAGACATTTATAATTGCATCTATTTGGAATATGCTGTAAAACATTATTTTTGCTTTTCCCCTATTTTTTTTTTTTCATTTTTAGCTAGGAATGCTTTTTAGCTAACTGGAAAATCTCTAAGTGTTCCCCACCAAAATGAAGGGAAAACCAATGAAACTGGAGTAGAGTCAATGCTCCAGGGAATCCTGTGCATCCAGGGAAGGAACACAGCCAGCTCTGCTGGCATTGCAGGAATAACAAATGACAACAAAAAACCCAACTTCCCTTGATAGGTGGTAGCCAGAAATGGGCATCAGCAGGATACTGGGGTGCATCTCTGAGGCTCCCAAGAGAGTTTGTGGCACTGTCACGTTAATTTTTACATTTTATCTGCTCTGGGCACCACGCGCTGGGTAATGGGCACCCCCTGAGCAGGAATTGGGTTTTTCACAAATCCCTCATGGACCCACAGCTGAATCACAAAGCCCAAAAGCAGACCTTAATGTGACATTTGTAACCTGTGGGCTCACAGGAGGAAGTGGTGGGGTTTGCAGCAGGACATCTGAGGGCACTCACTGCTCCCCTTGCCCTCCCAGCTATTGCCCTGCAGCAGCTCTGGGCAGAATTTAAATCCCTGAGCTCAGGGATCTGAACTATGAGCAATATATGTCCTAGAGCAGGGACTGTCTCATGTCCCCCTGTGCCCAGATGATACCAGTCCATATAAACTAAATTTCCTGGCCTCCCTCCACATCTCTGCTCCAACCCAGCAAGGTATTCAGCAACTCACTGCATCTCCTTGGCCCCAGCTTCACAGTCCCTGAATGGAAAACTGAAATAAGGACCACAAAACATCAATATATGGGACCGGAAGGCTCCTGCACGCCTTCCTCTGTGCATCCAGACAGATCTGAATTTCCTGGAGCAAACAGCCATGGTCTCTTAGCCCGGGACAGTGAGAGAAGGTGTAGGTCCTCGGGAGAAAGGGTGAGTCCAAGGGACCAGACAGAGGGAACAGAACACAGGGAACACCGTTTTTATCAATTCCAAGACCTGTTTGTCATATCCAGTGTGTGACTGAAAACTTACTGGGAAGCTGTCCTGAGTCAGACCCATTTTATTGCACATTTCCACAAAATACTTCAAGTAGTCTTCATCCAGGATCAGGTAAACGGGGACGTGCCGTCTGCTTGAGGCCTCCAGCAGGTCACACAGAATTTCCATGTCTGTAAACAGATCCATCACGATTGCTATCACCTGGCCAGGAGAAAAGAGATGTAGGGGGGAAAGAAACACAAGAGACTGTTGAAATCTCATGACCAAGTGAATTGTGCTTTAAACTATTCAAAACTCCTGAGTTACTGAGCATCTGTGGCAACCTGAGTGGAGATAATTCTGGACCTTTGTGTTTAACAGCCCCTACCCCACTGTGGCAGCTGAAATCAAATTTTAATAACCATGAAGACAATCCCCATCCAGGTACCTCCCGTCCCATCTGTTCCTCACGGAAAGGAACAGCTGAAAGGGTAACATGCACACAAACTCTGAATGTCAGTGGTGCAACAAGCATGTGTTGCCTTAAGAAAAAATGCCAAGAATAAAGCATATAAACAAGAGCTGCGACTGAGCAAAATCATTGTTCAGTCAGCAACAGTGACTCTACATGACTGGCAGATTAATATGAAAACGTTCAATTTATTTTCAGGACAGACACTGCCAGGTGAGGGAGAAGGTGTCCTGATTAAGTATTGTCTTGGTTTGAGACAAAACCACAACAAGTATGTACAAGTACTTGTTCCAAGATTAGATCCTAGGGGTGCCTAGACAAAATCAGAGAATAATGTGTGTTGAAAGGATCCCTTCCCCTTCCCTGCTGGAAGAACTTCTGCTCATGCAGCCAGGGATGTAAGTGATGGGTATGAAACCTGACAGGAGGAAGAAGGAATAATTCTAACTTTAATTCTATATCTTAATTCTTTATTAATTCTAATTTATTAAAAAAATAAAAATAAAAATATATTTATCTCAATACAGCAGCAATAAGGTCTCCAAGGAAGGGGTTTTAAAAAGGAAAAGAATTTTAAAGTCAACTGCCAGTTCTTTAAAGAATGAGGTTGAAAAAGGCCATGGCAGCTCAGCCCACTGTGGAGATGGAGTGGGAGGCAGCAGACTGTCATGGCTACATGAATTCTCCAAAAACTGGAATGGAAGTGCGGAAAAGAGCAGGTAAGTCATGACAAGCAGCTGCTACAAGTGAGTTGACCCAGGAGTAGAAAATTCAAAGTTCAGAATGACCTGCAACAAGAACAATGCATCCAGGGAAATCAGCCATCAATAGATTCAGAGGGGATTGGAAGCCCTGCTGCTCTGTTCCTCATGGAGTGAAGCTGCCAGCAGACAGCATCGAGGGGCCGTTGTTTGGGTGAGGAGGTGACTGTTGGGATCCATCTGTTGGCTGTCACTGTCAGTGACGGGGATCAGGGGACACCTTGGAGAAGACAGGAACAGGCAGGAGAGCACCTGCTGAGCAGGAGGATTTGTCACTTCCCCTGAGGGTCACCTGGCGATTCAGACCTTGAACCATCGGCAGTTAACACTGAGATCACATGGAAGATGGGAACACACGGAGGGATGGAAAAGGTTTGGGGAGGATTTACCACCAGGCAAACTTCTTTTCAAAAGCTGAAAAAGCAATGGAACTACTGCCCAAGTACTTTAGTCCCAGTCTTTGCCCTATCATAGGGAATAAGGTAACTGGTGCTTGTAAACTGGGTGTATAACCCTGATTTGTGTTTCTGCACCTAGCAGGGAATGCCCAAATAACCATGACTCAAAACCCACTAAATCTGGGAGTGAAGCTCCAACAGCCTGTTCTGCTGCTCAGTGTTCATGCCCGGCACCAGGGCTGGCACACGAAACGTGTGACAGTCAGTCCTGCTGCCATCGTGCCCCTCACGAGGAGGGAGCCTGTTTTACACCACCTCCCCCACCTGTGTCATGTGCGTGGCCACAAATGCAACTCTGCAGAGTCCAAATCACCCCGTGGATCTCAGCCCTGCAGGGTAAAACTTCCTCTGCACTGCTGCTGACCTGCTCCTCTTCACACCAAACCGAGAGCTAAATGCAGAGTGGCAGTGAGATCAGCTTTTACACGTACAAGCTTTAAACAGGAGCGGGGGAAATTGCAGTCATGGCATGGGTCTGACCTGGAATAGCTTCAGCAAGGAGGAGAGGAGCTCCAAGTTTAATTGTCCTTGGATTTGTGCTCCAGACTGCCACACTGGCCCGATTGCTCACTGCCCAGTAGCTCTTCTGCTCTGTTTTCTTTATTAAACTCCCTCTTTCCAGCCTCACCCTCATGGCCTCAGTGCTGCCACGGGCAGAGCAGGGCCCATGGGCTTCCCCATGGTCTCCAGCCTCGTCTTCTCCTCTCAGCCTGGAGAGACCTTTGCACAGAGCCACAGGAGAGAGGGCAGCAATGCCTGAAGGCCGATTCCTGCTCCCTTGGGGATTTGCAGATGGACAGGATTTTGTGGCTCAGTTTTGTCCCCAAAACCCATCTCTGTGATGATGCCCAACACTGTCATTGGTCCTCAGTGTCTTGCAGGAGGCCTCAGGCCCAGCCCATCACAGCAGGGTTTGGGGAAGAACCTTCCCAAAAAATTGTAAAATCCCGGATATCCACATGGGACACAAGGCATCTGTCAAGAGCTAAAAATCATTCCTGCTGTCCAGGCCAAAACCACATTTCCACCTTCTCACTCTGGCCCTGGGAGATACAGGTTGCAGAACCTGACTCCAAAGAGCACCTCTTTTGTAGCCCTTGTCAGTGTTGTCCTCCCAGAAGCCTTACAAGGGTTTGGCAAACTTCTCCCCTCTTGAAACGTGCCCATCTCTCACGGAGAGCAGAGTCAGCCCTGGAGGAGCTCTGCAAGCACGGAGAAGCATCTTCAGCTTCCCAAATTAATGTTGCTGCTGGTCTGTCAGCACAAGGTACCACTGACACCCACAGTGCCACATCTCTCCACACTGTCCTCCAGCCAAAGGCCAACTGCTATTTAGCCAAATTTCTTTGATGGGTCACACATCCTCTGATGATGAAGCACTGCAAAAAAATATAGCCCAGACCTTGTGTAAAGCCTCAGGCAAGGCCCCCTCAGCCAGACTTCCCCTCACGATATTCGAGCTCATCTCAAGCTTAGGTTTGAGGCAGGGGACAATCTAAACTCTGCTTGGAAAGTCAATGGGATGGAGGCAAGGAAGGCTGATACTGCTTTGTCCCCAGATCCCACATGTTTGGGAGCACTGCCTGCACCCAGGATGCACAGGTGGTCCACACCCCATCTTGCTTTCCTCAACCAGTGCCTGCAGGCTTTGGCAGGGCTGGTTGGCACAGTTCAGGGCTGATCCCTGCCCCAGACCGGCACTGCCTCAGTGCTCACGGGGGGCGGGATGGGGCTAAGGGGGCAGCAGCACATGGCACAGAGTCCCTGGTGGCACCCAGGGCCCAGGCTGGCTGCAGGTGGCTGCCAGGCAGCCCTGCACCTCCTGGCAGCGTCGTGGCCGGGCTGCAGCTCAGCCAGAGCCCCAGAGCAGGAACAGCTTGTGCAATCCGGGTGGAGCCCTGACAGCCACACTCAGGCTGTCCAAAGCGGGGCTGTGCTTGGTCGGGAGGTGGAGCAGAATGCAGCTCTGCTCATGATGCCTTAAGATTGAGCTTTCATATTTTTAGCCCCTGCACTGCTTTAGTGTGGAACTCTCAAACTCCCCACGGGCTGGGAGCTCCTGTTCTCCCATCCTGCTCAGACACAACAAATCCTCTCCAGGCTGCACTCAAGGACACCTCGTTGGCCCAGGCCCCCAAAGATGGAAACGGAGCCTCTCAAAGGGGGGACAGACTTGGGCTCAATTCCATCATCCCCTGAAATTGGAATTGGAGAATGAACCCTGATCTGGGANGCATCACCCACATCTTCCTTCCCAGTGCTCCTGGTGTGCAGCACGGGGGACAGAGGGGAGGCTGTGCCCTCCCTGCAGGTGCCTGTGTGGGGCTGCTCATTCTCACTGTGGGTACCCATAAGGGCACTCAGATCAGCACGTTCTTTTGGAAATCAAAGCAGGCAGCTCTTACAATAACATCACATCAACCCCAAAGCCAAGAAATTTTGAGGGAAGAAGACCCTGGAGGTTTTTTCCCCTCATAACTCCTAAGAACATATGGTCACTGAAAAAAAAAAAAACAAACCAAAGAAAAAAGGCTTCAAAGATCATTCCCAACAGCTCTCTAAAGCAGAGGGAGTTGAGTATCCATCTGCAATTCAGGCTCCTGACAACTCATGTCTCACATTTAAAGCTTTGGGCATTCAAGACAATCGGGCCTTACAACCTAAACCTGTGTCAGTGCCTGCAGCCCCTCAGTTTCAGTGATGGGGGTGCAAGGCTGGGGCTGGCTCGGAGCATCCCTCCTCCTCCCCACACTCATCTCAGCCTCCGAGCCCATGGCCTTGGCAGGTCAGGATGTTACAGAGACACAGCTGCCCCACAGGCTTTAAAAAAATTCACACCTTGCCATTGTAGGGTTAAACCACGACATTTCCAAACCCACTTCTGGAAACTCACAATTCAGCAATTACTGGAGTCATCACTTTAGGAATTACAACACTTAGCAGAACCCCACTGGGGTTTGCCATCTGTCTGGTTCCCAACCCGCACAGCTGGTTTTACTGGTATTTGCCAATAGCAGTGTGGTTTGGGTCATTACTGCAGTGGTGCCATTTGATCTCTGGCTTCCCTGGGGACCGGCAGGGACTCCTCTGCCACCAGGCACAGACACGAGCACGCAGCCAGAGTCCAAGGTGTACAAGAGGCGTGAAAGACGCAGCATGGACAGTTCAAAGCAGATTGGAGCTCACCCAGCAAGAGTAAAATTGTAATGGCATTATCAAATGAAGGGGAAGGTGTGGCTGCGCTGCATCTTTTTATGTCTGCAAAGAGAAAAGCTCAAACCTGAACATCCCTCTTCAAAGAGCGCTGGTTAAATACAGCGAAGGCGAAAGACCAACAGCACCAGCCAAAGGTACCGATGAAACAAAGTCTCTTCTTGCTAATTTGGCGGTACAAATACGCTGTTGCAAGAGATGTCAGCGAATGTTGTTCTGGGTGACTGTACCGGGGAAACAGGAAACAGCATTTCAAGACACACAGCTCCCTGTCTACAGCACCTGGGAAAAGCAGTGGGGATTTCAGCATCTTTCCCACATCACACCAGCACTGCATCACCCATGGGAGGAGAAACTCTCTAAAAGAGGGATCTATGAAAAGAGCCAATAGTGGCAAAAATATCGGAAATGTAGAAACAGCAGCTGCAAAGCAAAAATTCAGGTGGTTCTTCAAATGGTTCACACTGGCACTTCAAGCAAAGGAAGTTTTTATCTCTGGTTGCTCTTTTGTCATTAAGACACGTAAGTAACATCCTTTTGGATGGTTTGTTGAGCAAAATGACTCAGTAAGTACTTAAATATGTGTTACTGGGGTTGTGAATGAGCTGGAATTGTCATCAATCATAGAGTTAATCACTGGCCAAAGCCAGCTAACCCAGAAGCCAGCAGAGCACCAGTAATAAAACAATAAGATAGTTAAAAACTCATTCTCACATTTCACGCAGCAGTAAAAAACACTGTGGGAATTCCCCAGCTTGAACATGAAGGGCTGAAGATTGTCAGGGCTTTGTCAAGCCAAGCAAAGAAAGCAAAAAGCTCAGAACGTACTGAAAGTACAATAAAGCATCCACTGCCTGGGCAACTTGCCCACAGCAACTGAGAAGTTCCTGTGGACTGAGAAAGCAGCAAGATGTTTGTCCCGTGGCTTAAAGGATCATAATATCACTGAAGATCTGGGACGTGTGCTGAGTGACAGGAGGACATTGCTTGGTAGTCGTTTACTCTGTGCATTCTGCCGTGACTGTGCCTTCATCCCCTCTGCTAACAAGGGCGGGATCGATATCACAGAACTTTTCAGATCATTTAAGCAACCACAAAGCAGCTGCCTGCAAGGACAAACAAAGCTTTTCGTCGCTTACTTCCTGGACCAAAACTTCCTGTAATTGCCTACAAGATGCAAGAGAAGTTCAGGCGTTAAGCAAGGGCTGCTTACAAACGAGCAGCAGCTCATGTGGCAAAATGGTCTCTTGGGCAAAAGATCCCCATTCACCTCATATCACACCCAGACTTCACTGATCTGTGGCTCTCAGAGGATGTTCTGATGCTGCACAGGTGTCTGAGCTGCTGGGAATAAATAAATTCATTTGCTCAGCTCTGCTGATGGTGACAGAAGATCACACGTGAGCTGCAAACAGAGGTGCAGGTGATTCCTTATCTCCCGCTTTTGTGCCATCAGCAATGAATGTAAGGAGTGACTGAAGTTAAATAGGAAACTGCTGGAGTGATAAGAGAAATTGCCGAGAAGCTGAGTGGTTAAAGTGAACTTTGCTCTAAATGTTTCCTCAGTATCTCAACACAAATACTACAAAAGAACATTAATGTGAAACAGCTGAAAAGAACCATAAAGAGGATGAAGACAAAAGCTGAAAATGTGTCTGAGATAGTTGCCTGAGCGGCTGCTTTCACAGAGTACAGTGGCAAAGCAAAAGAAACAACAAGCAGCGTAATTGAGTGAATAAATCCATGCCAGCTTTGTGCTTGGTAGGCAGGCACTGCAGTCATCCAGTTTTTATGACATCCGAGGGCTGTAATAGCACAACAGAAACTGTGCAATAGGGCAAAATGGGCTGGTATTACTCATCCCCGGCGAGGCACAGCCATCAAACCCAGGAGACAGGATTCTAACACTGCAAACCACAGGCAGGGATTTTCAATCCCACAAATTTACTCAGGTCATATGTGGTGACATCCTGGCCCAGGTTGCCCAGAGAAGCCGTGGCTGCTCCATCCCTGGAAGGGTCCAAGGCCAGGTTGGACGGGGCTTGGAGCAGCCTGGGATCGTGGAAGGTGTCCCTGCTCATGGCAGGGGCTGGAATGAGATGGGCTTTAAGGTTCCTTCCAACCCAAACCGTTCCGAGATTCTCTCTGTGACAGCAACTCTCCACTGGTATCCTCTTGTGCAGTTTAAATGACGTCCAGGGCTGGAGAAGAGCCCTGGCTGTGCAGACTCCCTGGCTGAGGGAGCAGGGCTGGCTGGACACACAGCCAGGAACACTGCAGGCCCTGCCATGCACCCACTCCAGGCTCGGGACTGCTCTGCATCCCCGCAGCCACGGACACAGAGCCTGCAGGGGCACCGCCCGCGTGCCGTGAAATCCCGGGCAGAAAGAAACGACAGGAAAGGAAAGGAGCAGGAACAGCTACAGGTCTGCTGCAGGAAAAGCAATCCCATCACGCCAGCCGCGCAGAGAGCAGTGACAGCGTGGGGTGTGCGGTTCCAGGGGTGGGAGCAGCCACCAGCCCCGGGCACTGTGGCACAAGGCTCCCCTCAAGGGACACAGCTCCGTACGTACCGTCCGTGCCCGGCTGATCAGAGACCGCACCAAGTCCTTAATGCTGTTCATTTTGTTCCTTTGGAAAATCACAGAGGCTTGAGTCTGGCCAGACGCCGTGAGGAGAGGCGTCCCTGGCCAGCCCAGCTCCAGCTCCGGAGGGTGCACATCGGACATGAGGGGGAAGTAGGTTCCTGATGTTAGTTCAGAGTTGAGGGAGAACCTGTCTCCAGTGTCTGCATCACCGGGGTCAGCTTCTTTGTCTCTCATGGCAGTGGGATCCGGAAAGCTCTGGTTCCTCTGGTGGCTGATATACTCCATGTCCAGGGTGGAAAGGAAGGGCAGCTCCCTCTCCTCGGCGATGGCGCTCAGGTAGCCGCGCTCCCCCTGCTCCAGGAAGGCGTCGATGGCCAGCCTGGCTGTCTCGCTGTGCTGGAGCACCAGCGGCGTGGGCTCCCTCCACCACGGCTTCTTCAGCTGCTCCAGGCGGCTCTTCAGTGGCCCGGACACCCCTTGCTGGGTCCCATAGCTGCGGTGGAGCTGGGGCCTCACCTCGGCTGCCAGGTAGTTGAACATGACGGGAGCTGCTGATGCCGAGAGGTGTCTCTCCCGCTGGATTAGTCCTGTGTCCGTACTCAGGTGTTTTCTGCCCCTCCTGCACGCCTGAGCTCCTCCCAACAGGTTCCTTCAGGACTCAGCATAAACCCAACTCGTTAATCACCAGGTAGAGCCTCCCACTGCGGGGGAGGAGCCGCCTTTCCCCAGCCCCGCACCTGATGCTCGGTGCCCAGGGTGTCCCTTTTGCAAGGGGTGCAATATCAGCCCTTCAAGATGCTCCTTCCTTTTCCTCGGAACTGATTAATGCACTGTCCTCCCCTCCCCTTCCCGAGAGAGGTCCCCACCCTTGGCCCAGCAGGCTCTAACCTGTTTTGTCCCTCACTGTACTCGCAGTGGAAATGCAGATGCTGGAACTTGTTCCTGCTTGAAATTTGTTCCAAATCAAACATGCTGCTTAGTGTCAGTTATAATGAAACACAAATATCCCAAGTGGGTAATCAGACTCGGCAAAGAACCTTACTCATCCCTGAGCCACAGATAATGCTTCTCCTTAGCATTTCCTGTGAGCCTGGCTCTGCTGCACTGGCACCGAGCAGAGAACCCAAACACTCTGTTTTTTTGACACACAGAGTCATGGTGTTTGTAGGAATCACAGCAGGAATCTTGGTCAGGTGGGAAGAGCAATAACTCACATGCTCTTTTAGCATCTCCCCAGAAATCCTTCAAGGAAAGGACATTCAACCTTAGGAGTCTGGTGCTGTGTGAATGATGATACTGCCCACATGCTGCTTATTGGGGATTAGTTAACTCCAACTTCTCAAAAGCACCACGGAGTTATTTTTGGAGGAAGAGTACAGGCTATGTGAATTGAAGCACCAGGAGAACACAACGTGTGAGGAACTGCAGAGGCTCACCCTGGAGCTACTGAACTCCACACAGGCAACCAGGGAATGAAGAACTGGCTGGAGAGTTCATGTAATCAATTGGCCTTTTATCTACAAAATCCCCGGAGATTAAATCAAATCAAGTCATCTAAAAGCTGAATGTGTGCCCTGGAATAATCATGGGGCATAGTCAATGGAGAGGGACGGCCATGAGTGTGAAGCAGCACATCCAGACACCAGGCTCCAAGTCAGCTGGGATGAATCATGTCCCCAAGGAACTATCACTCTCCAGGGACTGCAGCTGAGTGGGATGATTAGTTCGGATTAGCTGTCTCGTCTTTAGATGCCTGAAGTCAGGACGAAGCCTCAGCAGGATGGCAAGAACAGGAGAAAAGGTGCATTGATTGAATCAGAAAACAGGAGCTGGCTGCCAGTTGGCTGCGATGCAGTGAGCAAGGGCAAAGTAGGGATGGGACAAAATTCTAACAAAGCTGCTGGCACAGTAGTGTTACAGGTGAAAAGAAATGTTACAACAGCTTAAAGAAGAACTTAAAATGTGAAGTGAACAGCCAACCCAGTGTGAGGAAGTTTAGGGAAATAACAAAGGAAGGAGCTGTAACATGGTGGGTGTTTTTATGGAGCTGCTTTGCCAAGGCGATAACATAAAATAAGTGTACCATCACCCTACTTTCTGCCTTCCTAAAGAGCTGAAAAGACTGTGAATTTTAAAAAGAAGTCATAAAATGCTTGTTTTCTGCTGATGGTTCTGTAAAGGGATTTGCACTGTCTCCAGCTGCTGGTTGGTAATGATCTACTCTCCCTCCAGTAATTTCTCATAGTCCTCAGCACATGAAAGCACACGATGTAAACATCTCCAGCCCAGCTTGTCAGGCTGGGCTCCTTCAGGGTTGGTGGGGAGAGGCAGAGACTTCTAGGAGTCAGTTCCCTCAGCCTGCAGCAGACTCCTGGAACAGGTCTGAAATGTGCCTTGGAATCGCTTATCTCTCCCCAGCCAGCAGCAGGCGCTTGGGCTGCCCCAGCCAGTGGCAGAGGTTTACCATGCAGACATCTAAAATTAGATGTGTCCTGTCCCTGCTGTCTGGCAAAATGTCTATAATTGGCACTCCAGAGGCTGATTGGCCAACACAGGATGTGGGAATCGCATCGGCCCATTTTTGCCAGCTAAAAGCAGGGATCTTATCTGGAAGTGTTGTCTCCCCACCTCCTGCAATCAGCAGGGAAAGACAAGGGGAAAATTCCCTCTGGCTGAACACACGCCCCAAGTGCCACTTCCAAGTCAATGTCCCTGGGCAGCTCTGCCCTGGCTGATACCTGAGCTCAGCCAGGATCCCAGGATCCGAGCATTAGGCAATACTTCATTCTTCCATCCCACAGATGTTCTTGGAGCTCAGCAAACACAAACACCTTGCCCGGGCTTTCCACAGAATGTACCTGCTGCTTCCTCTTCACGCAGACACGGAGGCAGTTTGCCAACCTCCTTCCTGATAGAACTTGGAGAGCACTCACCCTGGAACAGAGTGAGCCAGATTTGCTTTTTTCCCCCCTCGATTTCAGACTGAAACCCAATCTTCCACCTCAAAACATCAGGGTACTCCTCAGGGCTGTACCAGCATTGCATTGCAGCGCTCCACTGAGCAGAATTCACTGGCCAGATGCGCTCAGCCAGCACAGCTGGATGAGAAAAGTCCCAATTTTAGTTCTGGCACTGAGCTCTGTCAGCACTGAACCCACAGAGCAGTGCAAAGTCAAATCTCTCCATTTTTTGTCCAAGATTCCCAACCGTGGCATACAGAATCTGAGCACAGGGGCAGCACATGAATTCTGTGTTTCATCTTTTCCATTCCTTTGTTGAGATCCTCTCAAATCGGGGGAGAGGCAGCCTCGCACCTGCACAGCTGAAGGAGGGCACTGGACACCAGTTGCTAACTGCAGATGATGGCAGGGGAGGCAGGGACCCCCCATCCCCTGGTCCTGTGCCCAGCGCTGTGCCCAGCACAGGGTTTCTCTCCCGTTGCAGCTCCAAGGTCTCTCTGTGCCATGCAGGGAAGCCAGCGTGTGCCCATGGAGCTGCTGTGGGGGCCCTCAGGTCCAGCCCAAGCTGCTCAGGGGCTGATGCACGGCTCTCAGGAGAGAGGCCACAGCGTCCTGCTGCCCTCAGCTGCTGCCCCGTACTCCACATGGGAAAAAGCTCTTCCACCCACCCCTTGTGTGTCCCCTTCCAAAGGGAATCCACAGGGACAGAACTGGGTGGTGTAACATCACTGGCTCTGGTTACCAGCAGGAAGAGGGGACACGGGGAAGGATGTGTGTGGGACATTGAGTAAATCTGCCTGAGATGCCTGCTTTTGACAGGATGTGGAGCAGCCCAGGGGCCGGCAGGTGGGATGAGGAATGAAGGAGCCCAGGTCATTGTGATGTAGTCATTGATGAAGGCCTTGCATGTGCACTTCTAAAATGAGCATGGGGGAGTTCTCACCTCCTGGGAGAGCTGCAGCACCTTCCCAGCAGGATCCAGGCTCAGCAGCTTCTGCAAGGCCCTCGGACATGAACACACCTGCACGAGACAGCAACGACAGGACAGCAGATGTGGCTGGTTACAGATGGTGCTCTTTACACGACAAGTTAAACTGAGGAAGTTTGGCTAGAAAAAATAACAAAATGCCTTTTTTATACACAGAAGGCTCCCTAAAAGATTTTTAAAAATTCAAGGCAGTGTTTGGAAGTGTTTCCACTAACCTGCCTCAGGTCCCTCCAGCAGATCTATTGCCACTTGACCTAAACTCCCTGGCTGCTCCCAGAATGTCACATCTGGAACAGCCACTGGAATGTACCAGCAGAAGGTGGAACCACTCTCATGTGAGCTCTGCATTTCCAGTGGAAGGACGAGGCCCAGCCATCTCTCCTGTCCCACAAATAAGCAGAGCAAGCTGCTCAGCAGGTTGAATGACTGTAAGCAAAACAAGCACTCCCTCAACATGTTCAGCAGCTTCAGGAAGAGCAGACGTAGGATGCACAGGGCATCCCTCAACACCTGAAGAAGGGGCAGTGGTTAAAAAAACCTCACCAGAGGAGTCTGGGAAGGATCACAAGGTTGTTAATCTGCAACTGCCCCATTGGGGTGCAGGAGGCCGGGCAGCCCAGGGGTGACAGTCCCTCTGCAGGCAGAGGAGGGGCGGGCACTGAATAAGCAGCAGAGCCCACTGTTCACTCATGCTGAGCCTCAGGGTTTTTCCTAAGTCCTTGCCAGCTTTTCCAGGCTCCCATGTAAGCTGCTGCCCTCTCCTCGCCTTCTCAGACCTTCAGGAGAACACGGAGTGTGCAGAGGGCCAGGCTGTGCCAGCACAATGTGCCCAAAAGATGGAGATCCCGTTTCCTGCGGCACAGGAACAGCACCAGCCAGAGAGCTGGGAGAGGTGTTCACCCAGCCTGGGGTCAGCAGTGGCCCAGGACAGCCGGACACAGCGCAGGGCAGTGGGAGGGACAGGACCCGGGTTCAGCACAGCCTCTTGCAGGGAGAAGAGCAATGAAGCCTTGATTAGAGTTCATTAATCAAGGAGACAACAGAGATGAGGCAAAGCAGGGCAGAGGTGAAGAGGCAGATGGGGAGGGGAGGAGCCTTTACAGGGAGGTCTCCACGAGGAAACCTGGCCAATGCTCTCAGCACAGATTCTTGAGGTCCTGTGCAGGGCCAGGAGCGGGACTCAGAGACCCTCATGCGTCCCTTCCAGCTCAGGATATTCCATGATTCTGTGATTCTAAATTGGCGGCCACCAGCATCGCCCAAGAGAAAGCCTCGTACTGGGCTGTAGCCATGACCAAACCCCCTCACTGGGGCCTGAAATAACCACTGCGTTTGTGGCACAACTCTCTTAGCAGACGAATTAGAAAGACACAGCAGTTTCTAGGTATTAAGTTAAACACAACACTTTCACGGGGACTTTGCTCTTCCCGGAAGGAAGCACCCAGTGCAGCTTTGGAGCTCAGTGCATCATTCAGGGCACCTGCAGAGCAGATCGCATCTCTCCAAATGCTCAAGCAGCACTCCAGCACATCCCTGGGATGCAGACGACCTTTGCTCCATGCTCAGGATTAAACCATTCTCCTCCAGTGTGGAAAATGAGTGGGTGACAGGGCAGGGCACAGCTCCCCCTGCTCCTCAGAGCTGTGCCCTGCAGTGACAGTGGCACATTTCACAGGGACCAAGCCTGCAGAACCAGTCCCCTCCCAGCTGATGCTCACCCCCCCCAGCTTTGCTACTCTTCACCTACTCTACATTCATCTAATTTAAACCTCTGGTGGAAAAATCTGCTGAGCCAAGGGCAGGGTGACGGGGACAGCACAGTGGTTAACTCCAGCTGCCAGGTCAGGAGCAGCAGTGCTGACCTGAGGGCTTGGCGGGGCAGAGACATGACTGGAAACATCACTTTGTGGAAGGTGAGGATGGGAGTCACAAATCTGGGAAGCGGCAACTGCACTTTAACAGGGCTTAAGCACTGGGTGGCACAGGAAATGTGGAGATCATCGAGGATTCCTGTGCTCTCAGCACTTCAGCACTTTGAAGATGCAGGAGAAAACAGCTCAACACCCACAGGTGGTGTGAGCACAGCAGCCAAGATGACACAGAAATACGTTCAACCATCTGAAACAGAGAGTGGGCATTGAAAGGTATCAGGTGACTCCTCCTACTCCAAAATGTCTCAAAAATATTGGCCTGAAGCAAGAGACTTCCCAAGTTTGACCCTGTGAGGAAAAACATGCTCCTACTCTCCCATGGTGCAAAACAGAAGGGAAGGAAGACATTGAGGGCTGACCCTTCTACCCACAGGGAGCAACCCAGGACCCAGCTGAAATCATGAGTGCTTCCTAGGGGCTCACGTCTCTTCATGTTAACATACCTGGAAAAGTTGGAAGAGATTCCTTTGGAATCCTAAGCGATGTCCAAATGCTGTATATGAGACAGGAGATCAGGCTGGATGATAAAGTGGCTCCTTCCAGAAGAAATTCCCGTGGATATGTTTATTTAAACAAAGTGTCTCCAAGCTGATGGGCTGAGACCACTTTTCAAAAACCCAACAGCATAAACAAAGAACTGTCCATAAGTGAAATACCTTCAATCATTCCCTCTGGAAACCTTTGAAAACAGGTTTGCAATGTTTGGTTAAACGCTCTCTGTTCTGCTGCCCTCGAAGCAGAGCTGTGCACAGGAATCACTCACCTGCCCATCGCTGCTGCTGGAACACTTGCAAGGGGCACATTTTGCTACTGGAAATGGATTTTCTTTCCTTCTGGCTGGAGAGATGTCTTATGTAAGATACTGGCAATGGCAGCTTTCCAGCTCACCTTTCTTCACCTCTTGAGAGCAGCAGGGGTCACACTGGAATCCCAGAATGATTTGGGTTGGAAGGAATTTTAAGGGTCATCTCATTCCACCCCCTGCCATGGTCACGGACACCTTCCACTATCCCAGGTTGCTCCAAGTGCCATCCAGCCTGGTTTGGACACTTCCAGGGAGGAGGCAGCCACAGCTTCCCCGGGCACCCTGTGCCAGGGCCTCCCCACCCTCCCAGGGAAGGATTTCCTCCTGATACCCAATCTAATATTGCAGGATCCTGTCTCTGGGTAACTAATGACTGGAAAGCAAAGTCTTCCTGGTCCTGTGTAGCCTCCGGTGGGTTTTCCCTCTCTAACAAATCACCCTCCTAATTCAGAGACAGGATCTGCCTTGTTTTTGCAGCAGGCCCCGCACACCCACACACACCCGCTGCTGGCTCAGCCCTCGCAGCGGGCGGGTGAAGGCGTTTCGCGGCCCGGCCGCAGCCCTGATTACAGCTCTTTATCCTCACCCTAATAAAGGGTGCAAGGGCAGGTACCAGTGACTCCGATCTGGCACCATCACCCGTGGAGCCTCCTGCCCATAAACACAGGGCAGGGTGCAGCTCTGACCGTGCGCTGTCCCACATTCAGGGCACAAAGGCGTTCTCACCTCCAGGCCGGCCCAGGAATTCCAGCAGCTCTCAGGCTTCCCAGCCATGCACGATCCCTGGGCTGGATGGTGCTGTGCTCCCAGCCCCGTGTCTCCATGGCACGGAGAACGTGAGCCCAGGTTTAAATTACACAGCAGGAAAGGGGTTAAAGTTTAAATAACTGTTTTGTATATGAATTAATGTATGTAGCTTTGAGCCAAAATATCTACCATTAATTTTTCCACCTATTTCAGGAGCAGTAAGATACACAAAGTAAAGTTTATTTTGGTACTTGGTATACTTCACTCTCATTAAAAATAAATTAATCAGCAAATTCCTACACAGGTCAGCCTTCTTTTATGTAAATACAAGCCAGCTGTAATGAATTACAAGGTGTTATTATCTCACACACACTGTATAATACTTCACACATAAGAGGTTTCTCTGCTTAGCTCAGCTTTCAACAAAAGCATCTTAAATAAACTGCAAGCAAGTTGTTTGGGCTGTAATGTTTTCACAGAGAAGGGATACACCTCACACAGAGAGAGGGGCTCTTTACATGACTTATTTTACTACAAGTTAAACTGAGGAAGCTCGCCCTGGAGAAAGAATAATAAAATGTCTTTTTTATACACAGAAGGCTCCCTAAAAGGACATTTAAAAATCCCCACAGGGCAGTGCTTGGGAGCTTCTATCCTGCATCCCACTGCTTCTTACGTGGGGAAAGGATGGCAAATATTCCCCAACACACACACTATGAAGAAAGCAACTTGAGAAGGAAGAATAATCACAGCCAGGTAGAGTTACACTTTCACCAGACTAAGGAGTCACAAATTAAGGATTAAATTCACAAATTAAGGATTATCACCTTCTACTTTTGCTTAATACTTTTATTAGGAATAAATCCTGATTTTATATGGCTTATTCTTATCAAAAGCACACACGGCACAGAAAACAAACGCACAGCAATCTTACCCAGACTGACATTTATTATTGACTTGGATTTTGGACAGGAGAGAAATGAAAACTGTTTTTGCCACTGACCTGGAAACAGCCTGGTGAACCATCCACCCACACAGAGCACCTTGGCCTCTGCTGATCTCATCAGTGCAGCTCCTGCTCCCCTAATTACTGTGTTGGCATCATTTGCCCACACAGACATAGAAAGTTTTCACTGGTGTTGAAGGATTTTGCTAAAAAGCACTGGACTGCTGCTTTGGGGGATGGAGGATGGCAGAGTCCTGTCCCAGGGACACAAACAGGGATGTTCTTTTCATAGAGGAATTCACAGAGCACAGTTCTACAAAGAACGTGGGAGTACCAGCAAGGCAGACTGAAACATCAAGTACTGAGGCAGATTTTAGTGCCAGCCCAGCCACAACTGGGGCTTTAATCTCCCTAAAATGGCCAAAGTCACAGAGGAGTGCTGGGGACTGTGCATTATTCTTTGCATTCTCTTATCCTTGTGCAACAAAGCAGAGAGTTCCTAAAAGGGATTTTCACAGAAAACCCTTCAGAATCTGTTAAAGCAATTCTTAACTCCACTAAAGCGAAGATGGACCATTCCATCTTGATATCAGGCATTTAAAATATATACTTAATACCTAAATATGCAAAGCTCAGATTTGCATTCACAACCATTCAGGGAGCAGAGGACACCACCGTGTCTCTGAGTAGCAGCTCTTTACACGAGGCAAGGGGCAGAAACGTCTTCTTGAGAGAACTCTACATCACGGTGAATACCTGGTTTCCTAAAGGCAGAAGGCAGCTCTGTCCCTCTGTCAGCAAGGGCCACTCAGGGCCATAAAAAGGACAGAGGTTCTTAAAACAATGAGCATTTATTTGCGGGTGAAGGTTCGGGAGTACGGCTGTCCAGGAGGCGGCGGAGGCACCACGGATGGGACAGCGGATGAAACGTTTTCCTTCCAACAGCAGACTTTTCTTCCTGACCACACAGCCTCAGCCCAGTCCCATCCCAGGCACGCTTCCCAAGCTGTCCTGAGGCGCGGATCTCAGAGTCCTTCGTCGTTGTACACGGGGGACAGGGGCTTGAGGATGCTGCGGGCGTTGCTCTCCACCAGCGGCCGCCAGCTCACCTCGCCCGTCAGCAGCAGGTCCTCCCCGCTCAGCGCGTCCAGGTGCTGCACCTGCAGGCACAGCAAGGCTCTGCCACGTGTCCCCCCGCCCAGCAGCTCCCTCAGCAGCTACACAAACACGCTTCTTCCCAAAAAGCAGGCACAACAGGGAGATTCCAGCCTACTCTGCCTTTTGGGTGAGGCAGACCTAGAGAGATCACTTCCGACTGCGAGGCGTCATGGGAAGGGCAGGATAAGGATCTGCAGATCCTCTGGAGTCACCTGCGTCACTGATGCCTGAGCTAATGCCTCCTCTGAAGGTTTGGCACCAGGGCAAAGAGGAGCCACGCACAGCTGCCAGGAGTCACTCCATCCTCCTGGTGGTGACTGCAGGGGACACTGCCCAGGCCAGCGCCCCATGGAGAGCTCCCATCCTTCACACAACTGAGGGTTTGGCTACAGAAAAATGGCCTGACCAGCAGGGAACCCCTGGGATTTATCACATAAAAGAGCTGGAAGAGGTGAACATGCAATAAACGCTCATCCTCACTAGAGAAGAAATCCCAGAATGGTTTGGGTTGGAAGGGACCTTAAAGCTCATCCAGTCCCACCCCCTGCCATGGGCAGGGACACCTCCCACTGTCCCAGGTGCTCCAAGCCCTGGCCTTGAACACTTCCAGGGATGGGGCATTCACAACCTCTCTGGGAAGACAGTTGGGATCGAAGGTAATTTTAAGGTGCAATGTAAGCAAAATTTAAAAAGAAAACAACCCTCTCATCATACAGGACAGAGTCAACTTCCTGCCACTGGTCACCCTAAATATGGGAAATGGGAAAAAAAAAAAGTCCCTCAAGCGTCAGTCAAGGCCAAATCCACCACCATTAGCTCAGGAGGGCTGGGAGAGCTGGCCAGGGGCACAGCACATGTTGTCCTGTCAGTACGGTCTCCTCTGGCGTCTCCTACTAGCCACTGTGAAAGACAGGATCCACAGGAAACTGTGGGGACAACCTGGTCCACAATGTCCCTGGAAACACAGGGTAAGAGGACTGGGAGGTTCTCAACAGGGGATGAAGGCACCCATGTCCACAGAGGGTCACACTGGAAAGCCACCTCAGCCTGTCCTGTTCCTGACAGTCACCACCAGCAGCTTCCCCAGGAGGAGTTAAACACAACACACAATGCTCTTTTCCTTGTTCATTTTCCCTCCCTCTCAAAATCTGTTCGTTCACGGATTTTGAGTCTGAAGTGGTCACAAGTTTAATAGCCCTGCGCAAACTTTTCTTCCACAGACCTTGCCAGTGGCTTTGGAACCCACGTGCAGCTGCAGCACCTCAAACAGCTGTGGCAATGTCCTGTCCCCACACTCCTGTGTCACTGAACACCTTTCCCTGCTCACCTTCCACACGCCTTTGGGACTTCCCAGAGCTGCCTCCCAGTCTTTCTCCCATTCGTTTTTGGGCAGGGGATTCTGGTCAATGCTGATAAAGGAGCTGTTTCACTGCCACCCTTCGTGCTCCTCTCTGAGCCTTCTTCAGTTAACGTTTTATCTGCCCTGATGGTCAGCACCCACACCAGCTCACGAGGGTACCAGGGATGTAAAACTGGCACCACAGCACTATTTTATCCTCTACTCCTCCCTCGGTAGTTCTGAGCATTTGTTTTACATTTTTTAAGCACTATGGAGCGCTAAGCTGACATTTTGATGATACAATTGTAATCTCAAGGCCTCGTTCCTGTGTGGTAGCAGTTCAGAGCTCATTGGTACATAGATAAAGTTGGGAATGTTTTCCTCAAGGGCACCACTTGTCTGCAGGAATGACCTGCAGAGAACCTGTGCTGATTCCATCCCAATGTGCCACATTTTCCTGCCTGATCACCCTTTCCTATTCAACTGCTGATTGCTTCAGACCTATCCTTCGCTTGAATATCCAGAAGTGCAACGAATTCCCCGTCTGGCAAGAAATTATCCCAAATTACATACTTTTTATATGTGTTTTCCCCCCAGCAAACTTTCCTGCAGCCTCACCATTGAGCATCAGCAACCTTCAGAATTAAATTAAGCCAGTCCCTCTTGAGAATTCTCTGGCATTCCCAAAGTGTCCTCAGCCCCTTAGGAAGCTCAGCCCTTTATTTCCCATTTTCTCAGACACTGAAATACTGTCTCTCCATACCTCTCTCTGATCCTGAATATAGGATTGGAAACATTACAGAGAATGATGTGAAAGTTCTGGTCTTCAATTTCCTGTCCAACACCCTCCACTCTTCCTCCATAACCTCTCTCTCACCCCTTTTCTCTGACACCCACGTGGACTATATCCCACCTAGAGATCTGGTTCACAAACCTCCTCAGGGCTGAGAGGACAAACACTACTCAGTATTGTCTCCTCCAGGTAAGAACTGAAAGAAACAAAAATAATTCTGGAAAATAAACCCTTTTGCTTCTTTTCCTCAAAGCTCACCAAGAGACTTTGAAGCTCTCTGTGCTATTTCCCTGTGAAGAGAATCCCAACTCTCTGACATTGATAATAATTCTACAACGAGTTGCAGCCTATTTCTGACGCATTTTGCCAAGCCCTTCCATAGCATGGGTCCAGAAACAGATGAGCAGGATTGCTTCCAGTATTCCATTAATTTCTCTGCAGCCATTTGTCATCAAACTGCAGCAATGATCTGTTCTCTCTGGTGACCAGGGACAGGACTCCAGGGTAGGGCTGGAGATGGGTCAGGGAGGGTCAGGCTGGAGATCAGGAAAGGTTCTTCCCCCAGAGGGTGCTGAGCAGGGAATGGTCCCGGCCCCGAGGCTGCCAGAGCTCCAGGAGCGTTTGGACACCACTCCCAGGGGTGCCCAGGGTGGGATTATTGGGGTGTCTGTGCAGGGCCAGGGGTTGGACTGGATGATCCCTGATGATCCCTTTTTATTTAGGACATTCCATGACTCTGTAGTTATCATCCTGTTTTCAGTTTTTTACCTTTTTCTCCTTAGAAATGATCGCTGAATATTAAAATCAGATTTCTTTCTGAGAACTGAGCTGCATGTGCAAGCAAGAAAAGGGAGCACTCCACGTCCTGAGCAGGGGCTGAGGGGAGCGGGGCCGTACCTGTTTGCGCACGTACTCCACCAGCAGCTCCAGGTGCCGAGGGTCATCACAGTTCCTGTTAAAAAGGTTTCTCCAAAGAGCTGCTGCCAGAACGTGATCATCAGACAAGATTCCCTGAAGGGAAGTACAGAGGGGGATTAAAAACCGCACGTGAAGAAGGTCTGAACACGACAACCCCCTTCGCGTCCTTGGCCCCCGGCCACGGCACCTGTCCCAGAGCCCGCAGCTGCCATGGGCTCTGCACATGGAAAGGCAGCAGCATCACTCTTTCCCAGAATGGAAAAACAACCCTGGCCTTAAATTAATTTACAGAGCAGCCTGTAACCGCTTTTCTGGCAAGTTAATTTGGAAAAAACCTGGGTCAGGGTATTCCTAATGTCGGAGTTGATAACTTCATTTCGGTGTTATGAAATTTTTACCATAAAAGTGGTGATCTTACAGAGAAGGCAGTGCCACCTCATGGGAATGTGTGAAGCCTATGACACTTTCAAAAGAAAAATTAAAGGATATGTAATCCAATGTTGCAGAACTGTTGTCTGGAGTTTGCTATTTTTCTTTGCTTTTTCAGTTTTCATTCTAAATGAGAGAGAAATCCTGCTCACCAAGAACTATCTGGATTTTTCCAGTTAAATCTAATATTAGCTTTGGTTTGTAGAAGAACCACATGCATTAATGTTACTTGTCCAAATTCTCTTGAAATTTTATTGTCTTTTTAGATTATGTGGTGTTGCCACCACAGGCTCGTAACTCCTGTCTTCTGCTGACACATTTGCCAAAGGCAAAACACTTTAAAATATTTAGTTAAAAATAAGAAAAGGTCAACACTTGCCTTTAATCGAAGCAAACATTTTGTTTCCAAAAAGATTGTCAGCAAAACACAGGTAGGCACACCCTGGCTATACTTAAACACGAGATTAAATCTTGCATGTCTAACACTGTCCACAACTCTCTGAGGTCACATTTACAGTATATTAATAATGCAAATCACTGTGCAAAAAAAAATAATTATCACAATGTGAATAAGAACATCTGAAGAGCAACACTCACAAGAGTAAAAAATGATGTAATTGTATTTTCAACTCGAAAGTCCTGCGGACACTTGTGCAGAGTGGTGCTTTTGCCTCCCTGCATGATTAGGTACTGCCTATAAATATTCTCACATAGACTCCCTATAAATGCTCTATAAATCCTCTCTTTGCTTTCAAAGTACAGCTGAATACAACAGGATTCAGAGGGAGAAAATGATTTAGTGATGGCCAAGCAGGGATGGTGAAGCAGCACTAAGAACATGCCACCTTCCACACCCCAGGGTTTCAATCCACACGCTCTGTGCTTTCTTCTTGGCCACAAAGAACTTTCACTTGAGGCTGCTTCCTCAATGCAATATTTCTCCAAAGAAATGGACAGTGAATGTTTTACCCATCTGGACTATTCTGTGTTCAGGAATTAGATGGTCTACTTGTAGATTCCCTGAAAACAGCCTTCTTACCTCATCGTATCCAAACAGAGCTGCATAGAAATTTTCTACCATCCTTTTCAAGTCTTCTTTTAGAACAGTGGAATTAATCTGAAAAACAAACCAGGAAACCATCAGTACAGGCTCCAAGGAAGGGGTGAGGAGAAAAGATTCCCAGTTTCACTGTGAGCGGATGAAGAACCACCAGTGCCCCAGCCCACCCCAGTGAGATTTGGCTGTGAGCAAGGGTCAGTCACTTTGGAGACCCCCGTGACACAGCTCTGTTAATTCTGACACAGCTGAGATCGGAGTTACTCAATGCACAACTGGCAGGAGCATCCCCAGCCAGCAGCTCTGCCAACAGCAGCAGCAGTGGGGAGAAAATGCTGCAGGGGAGCGTGAAGCAGGGCTGCCCTCGCAGTGGCAGCACAGCCCAAGAGCACGGGGTAGTTTAACTACTGAGCAGCTATTCCAGACCTTCATTCATCCAGAGAAACTCAAGGGTTTTTCAACTTTTCCCCAAAGCACAGACTGCAGGGCTGGATGGGCTGCTACAGTGGAAGTACTGGAATGCTAAAGACAGACACCTCCCTGCCACTGCTGCTCCTGTGCTGTCCAGACTGACTCTCAGCCAGCAAGAACACGAATTCTGCCTCTCCAGCATCTCCAGCAGCTCAGACTCACCAGTTTCTGACTATGACTAAATTTCTTTCAGAGTCTGTGATGACGCAGCAACTTTGCCCATGCTCTAAGTGTGACTCAGTCCAAGTCCCACACTGACCTTGAACTAAATTTAATAACTGCTTAAGTACTTGCTGAGTTGGCCTAAGCCACCCATTGGCGTGAGAACTGACCCCATGTGAGCTTCAAATGGGACTGGACCAACTGCTGGGCACAGAGGGACGGCTGAAAGGCCTCCTGTGCATCTCCCTCACCCACACTGCCCGTCCCTCTTGCCTGTTCTCATTGCTTCTACCAACAGTGATGCAGCTCCTTTCCCAAGGGCCCAGCCATGCTTTGGTAAAGCTTCTTCTTTGTCCTGACTCCTGTGAGGGATCCATGAGACACAAAGCATTGCTTTTCTACAGCTCTCACACGCCCCAGAGGTACGAGTGACAAGGCCCTGCACACCAGCAGGACGCTCAGGTGTGACACTGCACTTTGCAGAGACAGGATTTACACACAAGGGACACCGGCCCATCACACCCACCACACTGGGAACCCCCTCGTCCTAAACACTCTCCCAGTATCCTTACGAGCGTTCACCTTGGCAATGACACAACAGCTTTTCTATCAAAACATGAGTTGGTTTCTGCCAAGTGAACAAATTTCCACTTCATATACTCTTCCCTTAAACCACTGTCTTTTTTCATCTGTTGATTTTTATAGCAATGCACATAGTGCAAACACAAGGAAAATTCCTTTTATGTCAGTTACTCATATTTTTCCATTAATATAAACTATTAAAATTCATGCAGATATTTTATAGGCTATCAAGATTTGGAGACTGGTTATTACTGAATGTTTAAAAAAAGAACTAAACATAAGAAATCAGAGGGTTAAATGATGACTGCAACTTCTGTAATGACTTAATTAAATTTTTATTGAGTACATAAACTATGATGTCATTTCTACCCAACCATGCTCAAACCTTCTATGCATGTCAGAGATCGTGGTTTTTCTCAACAGAACATACTTCTAAATAAGCTGCACTTCTACAGCTCTAATAAGAGGGAGCAGGTCTCATGTAACACACTCAATAAATTATCCTTCCATTTTAAACAAACAAATTCCATGAGTTATTATATATTTGCCACGCACTTTTTATGACATAATAAAAATGTTACCTCAAGGATTACTTAACACATACTACAAATGTTACAGCAGGCAACTGCAAGGGGCAAAGAAAACAAATAGTCCCATTACAGAGACAAGTCCTGGACTATACGTCCCTGGGGAAGCAGCTTTCCCTACCAAAAACAAAGAGCAGCAGCTTTAAGTTAGTGAGAAACAGATCGATGGAGGAGATAACCAAGTTAAACAAGCACAGCAATAGATACATCTTAAAAGACAATTTCAGATATAAAATCTGAGTTTGGGGATGGAGCAGTATCTCAGGCAATGAAATGATAGTTAAAGGAATATTGCAGTTTCTCAAGACTACGACTGGCATTGGTCAAGTACGAACATCGAAGGAAAAAGTCCTGCTTTATAAATCATGAAAAATAAGCAATTCCAAATCAGTGTTTGCTGGAAGTGCTTCCTCTTTCGAAGCTTGTACGAGTTCTTACCACTGGCCAGCTTCAGGATCTGGTTGGTCATGATTCTGCTGACTCTTACAGAGTTTGTTATTAAGAAGAAAAACTGCTAGAGAATTCCAAGTGAGTAATTGCTAATAACAAGGAAAAAATCAGTAACATCTGGAGCTCTTCTTGGGACTTTGCCCCTTCGCCTTCCTTGGAACAGCCCAGTGCAGAGCTGTCACTGCGCAGATTTATGTGCTACGGCCCGAGTGACACAGGCCTGTGTTAGTTCAAAACAAGGAACCCATTCTTGGTGCACATCTCACCTTTACGAGACCTCTGAAACAAGGAAATGTACAGCTAATGTCATCTTCCTGCTGCGTGCCACAACTGCTCTCCGAAAGGCTCCACAAGCCCACGTTCTGCCTGTGGGACAACTGCAGCGAGCAGCTCCTGGATTTTCCATGTCACAGTGAAGAAACCTCATCTCCAGCCTCAGCGAGTCCATGTGCAACATCCAACAGCCACGTGCTGAGGGTGACTCTGCAGCAGACAAGTGACAGTGCCCAGTCTTGCAGAATGTTTTGTATTCTAAGAAGATTTCTAGGGGAGGACGAGGACGCTGCTCTCCTGTACTGCTGGGCAGGTAGCGAAAGACCTCACATGTGGACATGGTATTTGAAGTGAGTGCTGCTCCAGAATCAGTCCCTGTCAGTGTCCTGGGATGGACCAAGAGCTTCCTGTGGAATGAATCTCCTCCTCCTCCCCCCTTGCTTTGGCTCACGGTGCAGAGCAGGATGGGTGTGCACAGACTGGAAGGTAACATATGACAGGACAAGAGGAACGGCCTCAAGTTGCGCCAGGAGAGGTTTAGTTTGGGTATGAGGGGAAAAGAAACAACAGAGAGAGTTTTAAAACATTGGCACAGGCTCCCCAGGGCAGTGGTGGGGTCACCATCCCTGGTTCAATGAATGTGTGGATGTGGCAGTTGAGGATATGGTTTGATGGTGAACATGGAGGTGGTGTTGGATTGACTGATGCTGACTGGATGATCCGAGTGGTGTTTCCCAACCTTAACAATTCCATTATTCCCTGGGCTCTGATGTGCTCTGCCTGCTCAGGGCCATCAGCCCAGGGACAAGCCCAGAGCTGCTGAGGCACAGCCCATCCCCATGGAGCAGGACCCGGGATCCCTGGCAGTGCCACTGCACACCCGTGTCCTGCCAGTGCTGCCCAAGCTGGGATGGCCACGGGCTGCACTGTCTGAGGCGCTGCAACAGGAGTTTCTCTGCTTCAGCTCTGCCAGCATGTGTTGCACCCTTAAGCTACTTTAACACCTGAATCCTTCCCTAGACTATAAAGCCAGAAGGGGCACTTCTAACTGCTCATACAGGCACTAGTCATTGAATCCCAGGCAGCAACTCCTCTCTTTAGGCTGCAAGTTATGCTCGAACTAGACTTTTTTATGAAGAGACTTCAGCCAGAAGAAATGATTAGATCATAGAACCTGACCCTCTGCATATCACAGACCATTACATTTCACTGAGTTCCCCCCGTACTAAGCTCGCTAAGTTGTGTTTGGCTAAAGCGTATCACCCTCGCAGTCGAACATGTGTATCTCATTTCATATTTGAATTTTCTGGCTTGGGTTTCCACCCCCTCATTCTCATTATACCATTCCTGCTAGAATAAAGAGCCTCTTCTGCACCATGTGTTTGCTCCTGTACCTGTACAGCACGGAGGTGTCAGCAGAGTCATCTCTTCAAACTCAGACCGGGCTCTTCCAGGTGCACTGTCACACCACACCAGCAGCACACAGCTGGACCAGCACACGACTGGTCAGAGCTGCAACAGCAGCAAAGCAGCGGTTTATGCTGATACAGTAAAAATGAATCCATCCCTCGTGCCAAACAAGTTCCACAGGTCTGAGCACACTCACGTTGTCATGGCTGAGTCCACTCCGGGGACTCCTGCAGCCCCGCTGCCATAAACATCCACCACTCTCACTGACACTGCTGACTGCTGGAGCAGGAATATCAGCAAACGATGCAGGAACTTTCATGATAAAAAATGTCACTTCACAAATATTTAGGCTTTTTTATGCCTGTTCTCTCAAGTTGCAATTGGACAGAATGACTCGTAATGTGGTTTATGTTATTTATAAATAATATATAAGCACTTGCAGTTATAGATGGGCTTTTTGAGTTATTTGCTTAAAACACTGTGTTAAAACACAAATGATATTAAACGGGCAAATGCAGCCCTTTTATTCCATCCTGTAACATCACTACGTCTTACAGAACGGTAACTTTGAAATGATTGAGACTGTAGCTAGGATCAAAAAGATTAAATTAATAAAACAGATTAGGAAGATTTCTGTAGCAAGGAGCCATAAAGGCCAGCTCCTTCAGGCACATACTTGTGAAGTGACAAAGATATTCAAGAAATTATTTTTCCAATCTTCAATTTTTGAGCCTTTTATTAACTGCTCTGCTACTTTGTCTGCAAAGCAGATTATTGCTTGTAATTAGCCACAGCTCGAGTCCTTTATGCTTTAAATATCAACTCTTCTGATAAATTCTCTATTTTTTAAAATTAGAATTGTGTAATACCCCTCCATAGTCATTAACTTCAGAGAACAGTCTTTAAATATTCAGTGATAACCCACTCCAATATTCTTTTAACCAAGACAAAAGCTAAACGTTGGGTTGTAGCAGAACCAGCTCCTGCCAAAAACTTCAATCCATAAAAACAGGTTAATGGAAAAAGTTGTGCGTGCTCTGCTACCTTCACAACAACGGTGCAATCATCAATAAGGCTCCTCAGAGCAAGTTTATTCCGAGCAGACACAGAAAAGCAACTTACACAACATTACCTACATCTTCCAGCAAAAGCAGCTGCTCGCCCCTACCTATCAGCTACCCAGAAAATGAGGTTTGTTCCTATCCTGCAGTTTATTAATTTGGAAGCTCTGCCATGGTAACAGTTGCAGATGCAGAGGAGATCACAGTACGATCTGAACTGTATTCAATGGCTTATTCCAAATTCCTGCTTCCCTGCAGAACGTGGCTGGCAGAGCTCACTGACAACCTCCCAAGAGAAGGATCAGGGAAAAGAGGTCAAATTGCTGCGCTCTGTCAAGTTGTGCTGATTCTCTGTAAGGTGAGCAGTCATCAAGGGATTTTCCTGTAATGCCTCTTGAAAAAACTCACTGCTAAAAGCCTAAAGCTAATCAATGTGTTTCTGAGCACACCAGAATCAGGAATGCAGCCTGATTAACTGGCACAGGAAATTTCAGAACCAAGTTTAAAGAGGCACTTGGAGAAGACAGTAGTAAAGGTAGATAAACCATTGAGGTAAATATGCACCATGAGCACTCACAGAGATCCTGTAAAGCTCCAGCTCCTCGCTGAGACAAACCTCAGGGACTTCAGAAAGCGTCACACACCAGGGGCCACGTACCAGGGTATCCTGCCCTCAACAGCAGACAGAACCCCTGAGAAAAGGCCAAAACCTACAAAAGCTGATAGGTACTTCCTCCAAGGATTCCCCCAACCAATTTCAGCTCAGGATACTTTCCAAGCCTTGCTATTTGTTTAGAGAGTAACCTCCAAAAGGTCTCTGTGTGCAGCAGCTTGTCCAGGGAACTTTCTGCACCCACCATGTGCTTCAGGAAGAAGCAGCCCGGTCTGCTACCCGCGAGGAGATCCACCTCCTCCTGGGTGCTCCCCCTGAAACTGCCTCCTGCTGGTTCCATCTGCTGGCCCAGGCTGCCCACAGGATCAGGCAGTGAGGACTCATTGCTCCATGACCTTCTCACAGCACTCAGGATTCTGAGAGTGATCCCAGAATGGTTTGGGTGGGAAGGGACCTTCAAACCCATCCATTTCCACCCCTGCCATGGGCAGAGACACCTTCCACCAGACCTGGCTGCTCCAAGCCCTGTTCAACCTGGCCCTGGACACTCCCAGTCCATCATATTCCAGGTGAGATCATTTGCCCATAGAGAAAGGCTTCAGAAAACTTAATAAATTCAAGAACAACAAAATTCCAGGGATCATAAAGTACCAAACGAAATAAAACATATTAACTAACATTAACAGGGCTGCAGAGACCGGAAAGGTGGCACCCACTCTGAAAAGCATTTCAGCAGAAACAGGTAAATATGAATTAGCAGAAAATATGGTAAATGAAAATAAAAATCACGGATAATTATGACCAGTGATATTCAGTGCTGATAAAGGTACCAGTAGTAGGTGTTAAAAAAAAATAAATTCATAAAACCTATTTAACAATGTGCACACATTTGGCAGCCACAATTTGGAAATGGATCTTTATGAGAAAAAAATGAAGTTCAACAATTCAATAGTGAAGAAACAGATAAATAAATCTTTGGAATTATTATGAAAGGCATATAAACCAAAAGAGGAACCCTATTCTGCCATAAATCCATAATATACCTGCATATAAAATGCTGCACATAATTGTTACCTTTTAATTTCAGAACCGATCTAGAAAACACATAGAAAAGACCATGATGATATGATGAGACATACGAGGAAACACTCATTATATTCAGGATGAAATGCGGAAGAAGATGGTGAAGAGGAAAAATCGTGAGTGGTATCAGGCAGACAAACAAGGAATTATTGTCCACTGTTTCTCATTAAAAAAGATGTAGAAAAGAAACTGATGAAATGACCAAATAATACTCTAAAATTTAAGTGTTTTCTCATGCAATCCATTTAAGTGGCAGAAGTCGTTGCCACAGGGCATTAAAGAGCAAAAAGTATGGAAGAGGTAACAAAGGGCCTGTGAATTCCTGGAGGATTTCTGTCTGTGATCCTGAACGCGGCGCTTCCCATGCAGCTCGTTAGGGAACGTCAGCAGAACACACCAGAAGGAGCTGACCCCCAGTTCTGTTCCTTATCCTTTATCCCAAATATCTCTGGTCACTGGCAGCCTCAGCACACGCTGGATCTCCATCTGACAGTAGCAGGAGTTCTGAGCATGTTCAGTTTTGTCCATTCTTTGCTGACTTTTGCGGATATTGGCTGGCATCTCTCCTGTCTGGGTCTCTGCTCTTTCCTGCCCTGACTTCCAGCAAGGCAGGCACAGCTCATTAGATGATCCTGGACACCAGACATCAGGTCACTTTGCTGACTTGGCAGGAATTTCACCTGAAAAGTGCTAGGGCAATTAAAAAATCTGCTCCCTTTACCAAAGCCTTTAATACCCTCACGGGAAGAGGTTACATTTTATGTAGTAATATGAGCAAGAATGATCCTGCTCATACCAAATAGGTCATCCTCCCCTAGGGGAAAAATAGTAAAAAACATTCTTTCTCCAAGAATCTGGGACCAGAACAAGCTTCTGTTGGAGGGGAACAGCAAGGTACCCATCTCCTCTCCTAAAAAAAAGTCCAAAAAAGAGATGTTTCTTTCATTTTAAATGGAGTGACAATTGCTAGAGTCCATACAAGTAGTCAGCAATTAAGCAGCCTAATCCTTACTGCTACAACCTCCATCCAGTGACTGAGGCCAGGACAAATACAAATACTCACAATTACTATCACCTTTTCAAATTCATTTCTGTAGCGCCTGGTAGACCGGCTGATTTGTGTTTGCTCCATCCCACTCTCTCCTAGCAGGGCCCTGCTCATACGTGACCTGTTTGACATTCTCCCATCAGTTCCACATTTGGGTAAAATTCTAATTTGAAGTCACGTTGCTTTCACCTTCTACCAATATTCTGCACCTTCTGGTTTCAATCATAAGCTGAGAAAAACCCGATTTCCCCAAGCATTCCTCCTCCCCAGGGCTTCAAACACACGCAGGCCACAGAACAGTTAACAGTTAAATATTTTCTTGCCAATATTTTAAGAGTGCAGAAGGTTCCAAATTGCTGGTAAAATAAACAATGCCAGACTGTGAAAACTCCTGCCTGCCATATACTCTGATGTTAACAAGAGTTTCTTTATTACTGTAACCTTTCAGAAGAGAACAAAAATTATTTCTCTACCCTACTTCTGCCCTCAAGTAAAAGGCAAAGGAGGAAAGCAAACCATGAAAACGCTGCATGGTAAGATATTGTGAGTTTTCCATCTTACTTCTGCATTTCATTCAGACTTGATGCTGCTGTGAATAAATAAACTTCCAGAAAATCCTAAAAGCATGGGCAAGGATTCTAAGAAGGCAAAATCTTCCTTACACAGTTTCCTGAATAACAAGGATTAAGCCTATATAGGGGTCATCTTCCCTCCTGCAAGGACGTAATAAAACAGGAAATACAAAAGGGTAGATTTAGGATGCTCTCAAGGAGACACATTATTTTTAAGCTCCTTGGTGTAGGAATCTCTGTGTCCGCTGGACGGTCGTTCGGGACAAACTGAGATCTCTGTGTTCAGGTTTTAGAACATGAGGTTTATTGCAGAAGGCGTGGGGAGAGAAAGGCTTACCTGGAGCTGCATGGCGCAGCTCCAAGCAGGCCAGAGCAGAGAGAAGAAGAGAGGGAAGAGTGAGAGCAGAGCAGAATGCCAGAATGAGCGTTTACAATACAATAAATCATCTTCTGTGTTGGATATTCTGATTTCCATTGACCAATCTAGAATAAGCTACAAATCTTACAACATTTGCCTACAGCCTATAAGAATCATTGCATTAGCCTATGGCGTTACACTTTAAACTCTAAAAGTTGCTTTTTGGACCCTCTGATGGGTTTGCAGGGTCTTCTCTGACCCTTGGACCTGCTTGCAAGCTGAAGGCATTGTTCCATCAAATGGGGATTACCTCCAGCCGGCTGTACCATTGTTCTCCAGTTGTTCAGTAACTGGGGTTGGGTAACTCAAAGCTTGTCTTCATTTCAGTTTCACCTACAGTTTTTGCCAGGTAATCATATTTATACGTTTTCCCTGTTCCAGCTTCCCCAACACCTTGGTACCCGGCTCTGTCCTCTGGAGCTCTAGTCCCGTATTTCCATCAATTACAGGGGCTCTGCCACTTCCCCGCTTTTAGAAAAATGAAGTCTTCAAACAGCATCTCCAAACAGAACTGCTGGTACTCAGCATCAACGAGACAAATCACCCCAAAGCTCAGGGGACACCCCTAAAACCCCTGCTCACCCACAGCCCTGCCTTCTGCTCCCTGCCAGATCCTTCAGGATGCCCAACCCTGTGAAAACCCCTTCAGAGCAGTGCTGCTCATTCCACACTGACCAACACTGTACCGACCCCATCTCCATCCACCACATCCCAACCACAAAAATGTCCTTTTTTATGTGCACTTACTCCCATGGCCTCAAGGCCTCCTGACTAACCTGAAAATCAACACGGTGCACACTTTGCTAGTGACAAAGAAGCCCTGTTCAGATTAGATATGCTGATATTTTGGTCAAATCTTTTAATCTTTGGCATTATTTCCGGACCTTTGAATGAAATAACAATGCTCAAGCTGTTAGAGAAGTGTAATGGTAATTAACTGATTAATAGAGATGAAGCAAGTGCTGTGTAAGACCAGAAAGAGAAGAGAAAGACACAACTGAGGAGAAAGGAATGGAATCCACGGAGATTCCCAGACCAGGATGGAAAACGGAAAAGCGCCTCGGTTTCCCAGGATGTGTACAGAAGCGTCCTATGCTGTTGCTTATACTTTTATACTATAAAAGAAATCAGAGGGTGAGCAAGTGTGGAAGCAGGCACCGAGATAACTGCAGGGACTGCACTTCCTGATCATTATTTTTTGCTCTACTGTGGGAGCAGTTAGCAAAAGCAGTCAAAAAAAAAAAAAAAAAGGGTTTCAAAGAGCTGCTAAGAGGATAAAATGGGCCAGAGAACTCAGAAAATGGAAGCAAAAATTAAAACAAACTAACAAGAAAATACAAGACTCACTGCTGAAGTGGTAGCAGAAGATATCAGTGACTTTCCACGTGCAGCAAAAAGCACAACAATGTGATTAAAATGTAGTGGTCTCAACGGTTTTTTTGGTTTGATTTAGAACAGACACTGGTTGGTCTTGGTATTCTTTCTGTTTTTATGAAGGAGCTTAAAAGCACATTCTGGGGGAAGAACCTTTCCCTATGTAATGAACAGAGAGCAATATAATAGTGAAAAATATGTAATATTGAAAATAAGGTATCTCCAGAAAAGGTGCCACAGGGCAGCTTCCAGTGTAATTCCTGCAGGCACTCGAGCACGGCACAGAACAGGCCAAGGACACCACCTTACAGGAACAGGATCCAACACATCTGGGATATTTAAACTGATTTTTTTTATGCCAGAATTGATTTTTTTTTTTAATGCCAGAAAAATCTGGGGCAGGCCAGCTGAAAAGAACCCAAGCGTTTATTACATCTTGATTTCAATGCCAGGGATCCTCAGCATGGCCCAAACACTTCGCCCAGGTGTGCTGGTGCCACAGATGCTGTCTCTAGAACAACTACATCAAAAACAACCTGAGAAAGAGACCCCTACTGCAAACCTCCTCGTGCTGGGGTAAAGCTAAATTTGCATCATTACTGTTTGTTCCAGACATCACCACAGCTGAGATAATTCAAGGTAACATTCCATATACAGTGTCCTACATATTTAAGTTATTAAGATTTCCAGAATCAAATTTACTGAATTTACTCTGGAAAAAGTACCTGCTACTATTATTCCTTTATGAAATAACAAAGTACTGGAAACCCACTGTGAACTTTCAAGCCCTTTGAGAAAAGATCAAGGGTTGATGAACTTTTTTTTATGATGTTCTTGAAACAGTAACTTCAGGTAAAACTAATCATACAATGCCTGGTATCTAATTAAAAAACCCCACAAAAACCATACAGGGCACTTCTGCATCTCACTACTTTAGCAAAGGTTTAGTTTCTTTTTTTCAAAAGGGAACACTAGAAACTGGTGAGATTTTATGTATTCTAAGTGGTCATCAAAAATCGTAACATTTTTCTCCTTAAAATGTCCCAGGAAAGCATTTCAAAATATACAAAATTTAAAACTCAAACTTCTCTTCTTTAGTTTTATAGGTTATTAAAAACCTTTTCCAACTGTACTGAACACTCTCCTCTGTCTCATATCCCAGTCCATTTCCTCAAACAAATCAGTACCTGCTCTGCAATATTTTGCTTCAGGACATTCCCTTCATCCCAACTCCCCATTCCAGCCTCAAAATACTGCACCCACCTTCCCTCTGCTCCATTCTCTCTCAAAAATGTAGTTTCTCTCCTGTGCATCTAAAATTGACTTTTAGACATTTAGACAATTTAGAAGTTGACAACTTTCCATCAGATTTTAGAGACAGGCCTGGAAAGGACCCCTGAACATCCCAGTACAGCAGCTTCCCCCTTCAATCCATACAAAGAGCAAGTTCTGGTTTCAAATTCTATCAATTTTACAATTTTAACTCGGCCTTTCCTCCTCTAAAGCCATTCTACATCTTGCTGGTCTCACTCCGACCATGCCTCCTGAGCCTTTAGTTACAAGGATTAAACTTTTTGTTCTCCACAGTAAGAATAACTCAAACAGAATTAAACTGAGTTTAGGAAATTCTGTAGCTACTGCAAGGTAAATTGGCAGTTTTAATCAGTTGAAATCTTCTAATTGTGGAAAGAGTATCAAGACAGAAAATGGTGTTCAGGTTCCCAGAGGCAATTTCAGCTCTCAGTTACATGGATTGGTTCTGATGCTGTTACTTCAGATGTACGTGAGTGTAATTGAGAGCAAATTATGGGTCACTGGGTATAAACAGCTCCAGCTAAAAGTGTAACAAAGGCTGTATTGTGCTCCACACAGCAGAGCCAATAAACGAATTCAAAAGACACCTAGATGTGTTCCTGGAAAAAAAAAAAAGGGGGTAGGAGTATAATTGGTCCGGTGGGAAAACAGAAAAGTGAGATTATGATGAATTAAAACAGGTTTGGCACGCTGGGCTGAACAGCCCCTCCTAGTCTTATCTCTTTGGCAGCTTTTGGAACATTTCTTCATTATAAAATGAATTGTCATTTTGCACTGAGAACATCTTTAATTCGTTTCAGCAGCAGAAGCCACCACAACACACATGACCAAGGCAGGTAAAGTGAGCCTTTGCTGGAACAACCAGTTACAAGTATTGGAATAAAGCCTGATGGACCTTCCTGAGACATCACAGGATTTGTACCCACAAATATTACAAATATTAGTGTGGGGTGCCTGGAGGAAGGAGAAGGGGTATTGGGGGTTTTTTTGTTTGGGATTTATTGAGTAGTGGAAAGTCTGTAATTTATTTATTTATTTATTTAATCCTCATACCTCTTGCCCTGTTATCAGATGAAATCCTGTTCCAGGGAACAGCTACATGCCCTTCTGAGCAACTCTGCAGCTTCATCTAAGGGTATTAAAATACACTTAAACTTACAACAGCTTTTAAATCCACGCAGTTACTAAAGCACAATACTGAGATCAGCCAGGTTAATACTCAGGTGGCTCCAGAACTCCCTTAGGGGAGAAAACAGCAGCAATGTCCTGAGAGAATTCCCTTTCCAAACTGATAAGGCAGCTGCCAGTTTACACAGTATAAATCTATTCCCTGCAAGCCACGAGGTGGAGATCTCCGGCAAAGCAGGATCCAAGGGAAGTCTTTTACCCAGCCTAATGTTACTATTAACACTTGGAACCATTGCATCAAGCCAATTTTTCTGTTTGTTTTTGAAGTTTGATAGAAATGTCACTAGTGGAAAAATTAAGTAAAGAGCACTGGTTAGCCACAGAACTGGACACACCTGGCTGCAAACCCACCAAAAGAGACTGACTTCATTAGTACTAGGGACAGCAGAGTAAAATTTATATCTGAAATATGCCTGCACCAGTAGAATTTGCTGAGGCCACAGGCTCTCCGTGTGTTTTTACAGCTGTGTCAAGTTTGGGTTTCTGACTCTTGCCGACATTCAGGAGTGCTGAAGGAGCTCAGGCTAACAGGTCCCAAAACTTTGTAGCGGAGATTTAGATCTCAGCAGTTTTAACAACCAGGTTTTGAAATAATACAAACTCCATTTGGAGCTGGAGCTCATGTAAATTAGCAGTTAAAATGCTTTACATTCTACCCCTTTGGGCTCCAAGGAACCAGTTAAGAGCAGATGGCACATTTCAATAAACCATCAGGATCACTTCAGGAATACAGTGTCCATTTGCTGCACCAAGTGTTGGCATTGTTGCCAACAGTGAAGAGAATAGTCCTGATTTCCAAATTTACCCCATGAGAGTCCACTCTGCTTTGTCACCCCCCCTCAGTGCCTGCTGAGGAATTCACTTCTCACCCAAGGAGGCTCATTAAACCAAGGGGCCTCTGTGCAGCTCAGCTGTACTAAACACACACACTGCTGTTGCTGCTTTGGAGATTAAGCCCTGAAATGTGCAGGTTCTTCCTCTGAGCATCTGCTGTGGCCACATCAAGGCTGTGTTCGCACCAGGCCACAGTGCGATGTGTTACAGAGTCACAGTAGTGCAGGCTGAGCACGCTGGAGATTCCTCTGCAGGGCCATTCCTGCAGACAGGGACTGCACCGTTTAAATTCAAGGATAAGCTGACCAGACGCCTACCCTGACAAGGCAGGGAACGAATGGCATTCCAGCAACTCCAGAGCTCCCTGCAGCTGCATCCCGCAGCAACCACGCTCCTGCAAAATGCACATATAAACACTTCAGGGTACAGACTGGATGGAAACATAAGGACACGGATGGGTTTTTATATTTTGGGAATTTCGCGGAGCAACGGAATAACTATTTGTTTGCATTAATGGAAATCCTGTGGATCCCTTTTAGAAGAACTGACTGTAAGCACTGTCTTTTCTCTGCTAAGCTTTACTGTGAAGCTCTCAGTACAGGCCTAACATGCAGCATTCCTCACTCTGGAGTCCTGCATGGCCTGGAAGGGCAGCAAACAGCCAGCCTTGCTCCTCTGGGCTGTCTGCTGCTTCCAGCCCTGCACAGAAAGCTACAAGCCAGCACTTTGTTCATGTAAGACAAAATTAGGGTCAAAACAGACAAACCATTTTCTGTTCCAAAGGTTCATTTTCTCCGTGGAATCAGACAGACACTTTCAGGTGCTTTGGGAGGTGACGTTTGGCTGGGGTTTGTTTTGGGTTTTGGGGTTTTTTTTGCTTTTCAAGAAGAAGAACTTTAAATTTACACCCAGAGCAAAGATTTGAGCCGTGTGTAGTTCCCAGAGAAAGCAGAATCAGCTGGTGGTATGATGTGGAAGGCACTGGGAAAGGATAAAAATACAGAAGCTCTTTCATTCAGTCTTTTCCTCCAGTACATCTGATTTGTCAGGCTCACTCCCAGTGCCCTACCAGAAAGAGGAGATTTCCATACTGGAATTTAGCTAAGCACATTAATATAGCAAAAAGTTCTCAGATGTACAAATTCAGATTTAATTCAAAAGCAGATTAACAGGATGTCTTCTCTTTCAAAGCAACATGTAACAAACTAAAGCTATGGAATTCCCAACAACCAGGAACAAACCCTGCTGCTGATGGAATAGCTGAAGTTATTCCAGAACCATGACCTTCTAAAACCACATACAAAATACAGGATCAGAGAGAAACTTCTTGAATCACTAATGTGATCACATCCCAAATCCTAACTCACTGCTTAATTCCCTTGTCTGGCACCACCAGGAACATCCTGGAAGCTTCTCCAACAGAACTGACAACTAAGGCTTGTCAATACGCCATTAATTACTGCTATATGAAAACTGTCACTTCTCTGACAGCAGAATTTATTTTACTCCTATTTAATCACTGAAGAGTTCTCTTCCTTTTCGACAACACAGGGGATCCTTCCCTGCCCTGTTCACCCACAGAAGTGCCCTGAACAGAGGCAGCGTCACCTGAACTTCCACTGCCTCTGCAATGCCTTCTCTTCAGGCAATCACCAACACAGGGTGATTTTTTATACAGAAACACATTTTCAGGCTTTAAGAACAGAAATTACCATTACCACCAACTACCACAACCTTCCTCAGAACAGGGCAGAATGATCCAGCCTTCCTCTTCCCTTAAACTTGCAAATGAGCTCTCCTTGGAGCTACTCTCTCCTTAGAACCGTTTTGGGTTTTTTTTTTTTTGTGATAAAGACCAGGTATAGTGAGAATCTAAAATGAAAAATACACTAAGGACTAGTTATAGTCATGTGCAGGAACTTGACAAAAAAACCTTGTTGATTAACTTTCCTTTCACCATTTCAGATACAGAGAAAATTGAGAGCTCTGCTGGAATTAGTGAAGCTGTGGCTGTAGATTTGGCACCAGTCACATTCTTCCCTACCCCAGCTGCTTATTCCTATTCCCATCCTGTTGTAGCAGCATTCATTTCTGCAATCACATGGCAAACAACGTAGGAAATTAATCAATTTCAGACAAATCAATACCTTTATCCAGGCCACAATGCACTTTCAGAAAGTGGCATAATACAGCAGCTGAGGGAATAAATAGTCAGGAGTGAGGGCTGCATGTACCAGCTTAAGCGAGTAAAGAAATCAATCAGGTTGATCCTCAGGCATTTTTCTAAGATGTTGCGGAGGGATAACTCAGACGACTCAGTGTGAGTTAGCAATGAGCGTCGTTTATTGATCACTTACATGCCTTAATATAAGTATCATAATGTGCTCATACATATTCTGTAACCCAAGCGTGCTATTGGTGTGCTTTTGCAAGTCAACCCCCCTTTTTTGTTTCCCTTTTGCTAGTGCCAACATTCCCGTTTCCCATCCTCCTTCTGCATTCCTACCTGACTAAAGAACATCTTGTTATTGTATGGCTCCCTCGTGAAGGACACGGTGTCCTTCGGTTTACATCCTTAAACTAACTGACTACGCTGTTTCCCCATCTCCTCGGCCACAAGCCGTTCCATGCTCACTTTCCTTCATCTATTCTGCAACACTAAGATATTCAAATCCACAAAAGTGTTGAAAGATGGGAATCATCAGGATGAACACCAGCAGAGAGGACTTACCCCCATCACCTTCCCACGCTGCTCAACATCCTCCCACATGCAGTGGACGATGTAGCGACACATGTACTTCCCCGTGCGGCCCTCCTGCTTCAGCCTCACCAGGCACATCCTGCAAGAGCACACACCAGTCAGAGCTCCTGGGCTTTTTTTCAAAAAGGAAAAGAGTCAATTAAATACATTCCAGCTCATTTAAGATTTTCATTACAGTATATGTTTGTGAACAGGAGAAAAACACACACGGTTGTTTTTTTTTTTAATAAACCATCACAGACTTTTCCATTCTGTACTCAGGAGCTGTATCTGCTGGATTTTGGCCAATCCAGTCACGGAAGAGTGACAGTGGACTCTATTCTTGTTGACAGCACTGTAATCTAGTTAAACACTACTGCAACCTACATTCCTCAGCCTTAAGAACACCTCACCCTCTGGAGCAGGAACACATGGCTTGGCTAATCCCAGGCTCAGAGCCAGCTGCAGCTCAGCCTGGTGCACTCCAGTCCTGTACGGGCCCAACCGGCCAAGCTGGGAAAGCTTAAGCAACTTACAGACTTCAACCAATCCACATCAGCAATATCCTAAATTATTTCAGCTCCAGGGGTCTTTGGATACCTGTCCAGCCATCTGGCAAAACCCCCACATGCAAGACCAACTCAGAGGTTTGTAAGTGCATTGTGAGATCTTAATGAGAATATCAGGTTGAGTCGTCTTACTTTTTTTTTTTTTTAAGCATTAAAGCCACTTGAACTTCATTGCTGCTGTTCTGTCTACGAAATAAAATAACAATTTTATTTTCCCTCTTATAAAACGTCTGTAAAGAGCATGAACTGAAGCTCAGGCTGATTTCTCAGCAGGCTGGGACCAGTCCCATCACCTGTCCCATCTTCTCTACCTCATTGAGCAACCCTGCTCCTGTGCTGAAAGACAGAAGTGCCTGTCCAGGACTGACTGACAGACTGTAGGCGAGGTGATGCCCCACACTGGAGCTGAGAGAAGTCACAGCTTTCCACAGACATGCGACAGGTAGGAAACTGCTCCCAGCTCCTGTAAAACCAAGACAGCAGAGCTGCTGGAGGCCACTGCAGGGCTGGTGCACACTAACAGTGGTGAATGTGCCACAAGAGCTAAAAGGAAAACATGATTATTTGTTTTTTAATAGGTTCACTTTTTAGTGAATATAAGATCTACAGGCATTAAAAGTATTTGGTGACCCACGAATGACAGCTCAACAGGGAAAATCACAAACACTTGAAGTGTGCTGAGATGACCTGTAAAAGGACAGATTTCCATCTTTATGATGGGTTCCATCTTGTGTATGGAGTAGTAAAGGAAACACATTTTTTAACCTGCAAATAAGTAAAACTTACTGCCAGGGACAGTCACAGAGAGAAAAACTGAAGGTAGCAAAACCTGCAGCAGTTAGAACCACTGTCCCAGCAAACAAATGCAGTTAAAATGGCACCAAAACCAAACCCTCACTTTCTCACAGAAGGATGACAAAGCTTTCTGTTCAAACAGTGGTCAGAGAACAGTTGTTGAGAGAACAGCTGTCCAGGTACCACAGCTTCCACAAAACAAATGCACAAAGAGCTTAAAACTTTCAGTTTACTTCTACCAGCTTCAAAACCTTTCTTCCTCTTCTGCATTTACATAATTGAACTGTACAAAGAAATGAATTACTGAATTCAAAATATTTAGTCACTCTTAACAAGTCAAAAAGAGTCAGTTTAAAAGACTGATTTTGGGCTAAGAAAAGCATTTTTATACTTCTCTTGCTGAATAGCCGAACTCAGGGGTAAAAAATTCAGGGGCAAGAAAAGCTCTCCCTGAGCAAAAATAGTGTTTCCTATCCTGTGTGCCTTCAGTGGTGGAGAAGCAGGGGGAGAGAGCAGTGCAGAGACCAAGAGGCAGCAGCTGGTCGATGATGCACAGGACTGGAGTGGTGTTCAGAGGAAAACGTGCTGCTCATGGAGCCTAAAAGGCAGCTCTGTGTTTGGATGCACAGCGCTGTCACAGAGCTGCTCTGCAGCACCACAAGTGAGATCATGGAATTTTGCAGCTTATTTGGAGGTTTGGTAGTTTGTTACTACACCTGCTGTCTGAGGTGACACAGACTCTTTAGAGCCTATAAACCTCCTAACTAGATCACCACGGCGTGAAACATTTCATCGTTTCCCTGCACAATCTGTTATGGAGTTTAGTCAAATACTGACTCATCTTCATCAAACCCTGAAAGGAAAATTACTCCAAACTATCTTTAGAAAGCTGTCTACCTCACACTGGTCGGGTTGGACAATTTTTGCTGTATTTAAGTTATGCAGAGAGATTACCTTAGAAGAAAATTACATGAAAGGATGGCTGAAAAGGATCAGGAGCATCTGTAACTCAACCCATCTCAGCTGAGATGTTGCAGTTTCCCACAACAGCCTCAGCTACAACTGCTTCTGTCAGTGTTCCCAGAGTGCCAGACTGGCCTGAACTCCAGAAGTGGTGGTTGACAGCCTCTGATCACTGCTGTGAGGTGCCCTGTACCATCCATCAAGGTGTGATGAGCCATTAAGGATGAAGCCCACTCGGACCTTCCCGCTGTCCCCTGTACCTGGCCACTCATTCCTGCTTCCTCAGCTGCTCCAGAGCAACTATTTCGGGAGCTATGCTACACTTGTTCAAAGAAATTACTCTGGCTTAACAACACAAGTACCAACAGCATTTTGGGAAGGCTTTATTCTGTTTGACCCACTCATGAACAGCTACTGGCTTGGGGGACCGCAGGAAGCTCTTGAGCCAACTTTTCCATCAGCTCTGCTGTGACACTTCAGCGCACGGTGACTGCCAGCAGCATTCTGAACAGCTCCTAACGAGGTTTGCATATTCTCCTGTGCTCCAGCCCGGCCAGCTCCCCACCACTGCTCTCTCCAGCAAACAGAGCCCAGCCTGGCTGTGCAGCCTCCTCTCCCCTGGGGCCTTTGTTCAGGCTGTTGCAGCCTCTTCTCTCATGGTAAGGCAGGATCAACTGCCTAAGACATTCCAAATTAACTTGTTCTTAAAATCTCTCTCAAGCAAGACTATTCTGATGCAATTAAGACACAAAACAGTTTGTTCCCTTTCTTCTGAAGCACATTTCAAAATGGTACCGTGTCCTCAGGCTTCTCTATGCGAATCAGAGAAATCTCTTCCTGCAGGAACTGTTTTCTACATACTTGGTGGTTCTCATTCTCCTCTCGACCTCCTCAGGCTGATCAAAACTTTCCTAAGTGCAGATTTCCTTAAGAAAAACAAGGCTTAGATGAACTTTTGCAATGGGTCTCTGAGTGTTTCCGAACAGGAATTGTAGTATCACTCTATTCGGTCCTAAATACTTCAGAGATGTCATCATGCTTGGTCTGGTGAAAATATGAAGAGACTTTAGGTATGTACATGACAAATACTGAACCAAGACTTCCCTTAGCAGTCACCCACGTAATTTCTTTGGGCGTTTGATAACAGCTCTGGATTCAGCCAATACTCCGTTCAGACAGATGGGAAAATGCAAACCCAGCAGAGGAAATAAAGAGCTTTTCTAAAAGTCTGGACTTCTAAATATAAACCAGGAGTCCTCCTGACATCAAAGGTGTGAAGTAACAGAAACGGCCTATAAAAACATGGCATTCAGGAAAGAATAATGACGGGTTGGTTTTCTAAATAATATTGATGGGTTGACTTTTTAAAGCATGATTTTAGCACTGAACTGGAGTGTTTCTAAAGGAACATTATCTTGAAAGAAGTTTGCAAAAGCACGGGCTAAACATGAGAGCCTGAATTCCTCTCTTTCTGACTGGGGTCAGTAGGAATATTCTGTTCACAGACAAGAAGAAGTAAGAGCCAGAGATTCCAAGAGACCCCACCAGAATGCGTCACACAACAATGTGCCCTGACAAGCACCTTAAGTCTGTAAATGCTGGGATGCAAAAAGCATGGAAAAGCTGACTAGAACATGCTGGGCAATGACAACAGTAAGAAAAGGACACAAAGTTTACCAAAGTAGGAAAAATTCTCATCTTCTCTGGCACCAGAAGACACTCTAAATCAGTTGAAACTAAACTGCTGAATAAGAAGGAAGAAGCAAGTATTTAAGATGATACAGACTGCTCTGCTAGGGGAACAGGAGCAGATGGTGATCAGAATCTCCTGGCAGGTCGTTGGCCACCAGATCAGGAAGATTTCTAGCCCTTGAGGCAAATGGTCCAGCAGGAAAGACGGAGAACTGGAGCCTTCAGGCAGCGGTAGGATGTCCTTGACCTTGCCAAAGCTCCCAGAAGCATTTCTGCTCCCACTTTACTGAGGTCAAACAGCCTAAAGGAAGAGAATTCCAGAGAACAAAGCCATAAACCTGCCTGGGAAAGCAAACTGTGTCGTGGCGGGGTGCTGGTCACTGCTCTCATCATAAGCAAAGCCTACAGCACCTCCCAATGAGCCAGGTGCTGAGCAGGCCTGCAACGGGCTTCTCTGTGCCCTGGAATATGAAACTGAATCTCTCATTTGGGGTCCAGAATGTCAGTGCTCCCTAGGTGAGGCTGCCAGGAACACAGAGGAGGCTCATAAACCCTAGAAAAATCAACCTCCAGTGCTGACCTCCACACTTGAATTTTCACTGCTGTCACAACGAGGCAGAGGGATTTGGTTCCTTCCTGCTTGTGCGGGATATTGCTGCCAACCTGTCCGCCATATCTTACACGTAAGAGAATTTCAATTCTCCTCAGCAAATCTCTCCGTAAGATCACCAGCTCAAAGTGCAGTGACTCTTGGCTGCCTTCAAAAGAAGCCAACGTAGCTTTGATCTTAGAAACTTGTGCCTGTCCTATACCAGTTTCATCTCTGTCATAGTTACCTTGTTTATTTTTATAATTAATCTTGAATTTGATGGTGTGTATTAATCACAGGGTACATTGTGCTGTCAATGAGAAATCAAGATGATGTGAAAAAAGTGTGTTCTCTGCAGGTTCATCTTAGCACTCTTTGGTTTTACCAGGTACTTACAAACAGTCTGGTTTTTAACATTTATTGCTCTAGTTTTCAAAATACCTAAGTGAATTATTAGCTCATCAATGCATTTTTAAAGCCTTTTTCCCACAGGGAACAGCAGGAAATAAATAAACTGCAAATCTCGAGGGTCTTCCTTACTTGATTCCACTGATTCCATTAACTGATTATAATTTCAGTGGTTCCGCTAATTTATTTACTCTGTAGTGTAATGAGCTATCCCATCTTTCACGATATTGAGGAGTCAGAAATTCAAAAGGAGGGAAGGAGAAAGGAGGAGGCAAGGAAATAAGGGACTTAAGTGCAGCTATTTCAGTACAAGTTCCCTTTCAGCCTTTGGACAGCTGAATCCAAGTCTATGGATTTCAGCTCCCTGAAAGATCTGGCACTTTAAAAATCACTGTACTCCCTTGTGCATCCTCTGACCTTTAGAAGTATGTAATGCTAGATGAAAACCTGCCTCTTTTTTTGGCTACTATTTTCACAAATGAAAAAGGGGGAAAAAAAATCACGTTTAAGGTGTTAAATAGTTTTACATGCAGCCAAGCTGGCATTCACCACCCTGCAAGTACCTTTCAGAGGTGAAAGAATAAATGCCAGTGCTGTAATTTGTTAAATGCTTCTCATCACCACAAATTCTCCCAATTTAAATGACTTTTACATAAATTTAAATCTTTCCTAAAACACCCAAGTGAGATTTTTCCACATAGCCTGAGTGAGGCTTTTAGAAAACTCATGGCAAAGATCATTCCACTGGTGAGGAATTTTGAGATGTAAGAGATATCAGCTTCTCTATGGGACTTTTTGTCCTTCAGCAGAAAACTGCTGTAATTCAGTCATCAGTAAAATGGATATAAACTCTATTATCAACCATGGATAGAAGGCTCTACTTTTTCTCACATTAAGGTGTATATAACTCCATTTCCTGAAAATAATGATATTACTGTTTTGTTTTTCACTTACCAGACATGAAGCTGGGCTACTAGAAACCATGAATTCAAAGTATCAGGCATTTGGCACTCTTGATGGAAGGGGAAAAAGAGAACAAAACACAAAAGCAAAACAAAGCATTAAAATGAATATAATCACATTTTGTGCTTAACAGAACTTCACGACACCAAAATCTAAAAACATTTTAGTAATTTATTTTCAGTGATAACAATACATACATACTGGAAGCAAACATCATTTACTATTACGTTTGTGATTAAATTCTAGAACATGCAGCCACAGGATGCTGTGGATTCTGAAAGATTTCAGGTGTTTAGAGCTCACTGGGATAACTTTTACAGGGGTGAAAAATTCCACAGTGGAGAATGAGACAAACACGTGGTTTCCAGCTTGGAGAGTCCCACAGCAGCAGTGAGGAACATGGAGGAATCATGGACGCTTTGCTCCATTCTTACACTCCTCCCTTCCCAAGTGCTGCTCTCTCCTGCCAGGGACAGCTTTTTGTGTTACCTGCGTCTCTGCTCCCACTCTGCTGTTTGCATTTACTCCATGGCTGCACAGCCCACAGCACTCTGAGTGTTCCAGCCAGGCTACATTAGGATTAAACCCATCAACCAGCCACAGAAACAATCTGTTTCCAGATTCAGCTCTACTCCCACAGCCGCTGGTTTTCCCAGAGATGGTTTGGCCATATGTTCACATGATGGATTTCCATGTGCTGTTAGGAGGTGAGGCTGGAGACTTAGGCCACGTGGCACAAAACCCATGTTCCCCTTCCTCATCCTTGAAAAAAAATGAACCTGTGGGTTCTGTGCACGCCAAATCCTTCCATTCCTGTCAATCTTACACCTTCCTCCCAGGCACACTTCTCCATCTGCTTCCTGGAGAAGTTTTTAAGGGAAGTCCCCAATGAGGGGGATCTGAGACAGCCCCCTTGGCCTACCCAGCACTCGGGTGTTGTCTTCTGAGCTGTTCAAACCTAGCTGGAAGAAGGTCAGAGAGCCTTCAGAAAGTGACTCTACAGTCAGATGTGCCCTAGGGAAGTCAACCTCATCTTTTCTGTCCTTCCTGGCTCCCACACTTCCTGGCTGTCAGGTATTACCAAGGAGATTCACCTAGATCATGAAGCAATCCTTTCACAGCCTCTTTCTTTTTATATGCCAGCTCTGGTCAGAAGAACCAAACAGATCTCCACTATTCCTCCCTCCCCAGGGAGATGACTCCATCAGCCCTAGGAGGTGCCAGTGCCCATACATCACCTCCAAGACAGTACAAAGACACTAACAGTCCATGTTTGGAGATTAAACACAAGTCTCCCTCACCCTTCTACCCTTTTGGCTCTCTCTTGCCTATTAGAAACAGTTCCTGTGCCTAGAAATGACTACTTTGACCTAAAGCCACGCCAAGGCATCTCTAACTAGGGCAGGAGCACACAATGCCTGCATTAACCAAACCACCTCAGTAAATGAAGGTTCCACAGGCAAGAGTCAAACACTCAGTTCAGACAGAGGTTTCTCCACTAGGAGTTCCCATGGATCAGTCCCCCACCACAGAAATCACTCTGCAGTGGAAAGCAAAGCTCACACATCTAATCCTGGAAATATGGAAAGTTTTTAAAGACCTATTCAGTACCCAGGAGGCAAGAATTTTTTCTCTAACTTTCCAAGAGTTGCAATTCTATTTTTATAAATCATTTTTAACTTCTATATTTGGACTGTCTGCATGGTAAATTTAAAGGGAGGGTGGCTCCTTTAAAACAAGAAACTTCCCTCAGCTATCAGATTTGTAAAAAGAATGGAATTCTAAAATTTGGAAGGTTGGAACTACCTTATTCCGGGAAAGCATCTGGGGATAATTATTTTGTTTCATTATAGGATGAACCATTCTCCCCAGAATAAAATTAGATAAAGTAAAAATGTCTGATGATAAAGCTACCTATGAAATTACTGTGATATTATCAGCTGGGGAATAACCCTGTTCTTGCACAGAACACATCCTGGCCACATGTCTGGTACGATAAGAGACGGGAATGCTCAGAATTATGAGGACATGTGCTTTCCTGGAGTCATGTTCTGCACTTAAAATTCATCAAGTAAAGGATGCAAAACTTGACCATGGACTTTTTCATGATGGATCATCTTTAACTGGTGTTTCACTATCCCTGTTTAATTGTACAAAGTTCTATAAATGTTGCCCTAGCTTAAAATCTAAAGAAATTTCAAAACACATCTGTGGAAAAAAACTACCACAACTTTAGGAAGGACACTACGGCATAATATCTCCACATCCTGCAAAAGAGCAGGTGCACTGTGTCAGCGTTCCCTGTACCCCTGACAGGCAGCAGCAGGAGCCTGGAAGGCACCTGGTGGGGTAGGGGAGACACAAGAATCAAGAGTCCTGTAACCTCCAGCCTTTCTGAGCTGCACTGAGCCCCACTAAGAGCCATCCCAAAAGGCTCATTTGGTTGGATGAGCTCTCTACTGCTGCAGCTGCCTGACTGGAGAGAATTAACAGCACTAATAGTTCAAGTTGAATTCAAGGTAACCCTACAGTCCACATTCATCAACTGTTGTCCTGAGTTTTGCAGTTTCTCAGTGTTTCTCTTTGCTGTGATATTTTCTCACACATTCTGCTGTAAACATGGCCATGGTTTCTTGACAACTATCTATGTTTTGTTAACTGTCTCTGTTGTTTATCATTCCATTCTCCTGGGTGGAGAAATATGATAGATAGATGCTTTGACCAATGGAATTGAGAGGTAATGATTTCTACCTCCAATCCACGGTGATTTGTAAAAACATATAAATAAAGGTCAGAGGGTTCTGCCCTCTCTCTCTTTTTGCCCTCTCCTTTGCTCTCTCTGTGTGGTCTTGCATTTGGCTCTCCTTTTGGCTCCTTGGCCTACTCGGCCTGACCCGTGCTACAATCAGCCAAGTTCCAGTTCAGCTCTGAGTATCACCTGCCTGATCCTAAAAGTTCTTTTGACCTTTCAAGTCTGAGGTCAGGTATGAAGCTCTCTCTCCTCACAGGTTGCCTCCTCCATTGCACCAGAACTACCCAAGCTCTGGGCCAAACCTGGCACCAGCAACTTTGCTACTCCCTGTACTGTTTCTCTCTTCTCCTTTAAACAAGGAACAGCTGAAGTCCTAAAATAGCTCCACCTTCCACATAAGCGGCACAGGACAGACATTTGGGATATGGGCTCTAAAGCAGAGTTCCCAAACTTTTGTCCATGGGTGATCCAGTATCAAGAGAGAGGGATGGCAAGCATAATAAAATTAACTGCGGCGTCATACTTAAGAGTGTCAATGAAAACACCTTGTTTATATCCCACAGTGGCTTCATGACTTGCACATCCGCAGTCTGCATTTTGGGAACTGCTGTTCTAAGGCAAACACAGAGACAGGCAGTTCACAGGACTCTCACACTGTGCCACAGAAAGTCTCGGAAATTCCACTGAGCATCAGCAGGAACGTAGTGAGATAGGAAGAGAGCCCGTAAGACATGAAATGCTATCACTGTCCTAGTTCTCACCACCACACTATCCACTCTTCACACGTCACCTCTGTAAGAGAGCTCCCCTACAAACCCCACACACCAATCCAAGTTCCATAAGGTCACAGTGCAGCTCTTCCTCACACCACAACACAACCACGCCACAAAAGCACATCCAGGAACACTGAAGAGGGCTCTGTGAAGAACTGGTTCTGCTCACTCAGGTTAACAAGCCCACGAGTGGTTTCACACACGAATGGCTGCAGTTTCCCAGGTCAGCTCGGCAGGTTAACGGGGCTCACACGCAGCCAGGAAGGAGCTAATAAGTTCTCCCAAGAGCAAAGCTGACTCTGAGCAGCTCACTTGGATAACAACACCCTCCAGCTAGAGCCAGAATTGCTGGTGGCAGCAGAGCACAAACACAGCACAGGTCAGCACACGGCTGTGGCTCAGGCAGCCCCGTCCTGCCCTGGGGCTCCCTGGCCAAGCAGGACATCGGCACCGGGACGGGTGCAGCACCCACGGAGCACAGGCACTGCTCTGCTGCTGCAGCACCAGGGCACAGTTCACAGGTAGCTGCTTCTCTTCCTACCAGTCCCCCAGGCTGCTCCTTCAGGAGGGAACAATTGGCTTAATCAATGTCCATCTTTAGTTGAAAAAGGAAAAAACCTGCTCCCGATGACCCAGTTTGATGAACTCAAGTGGAAGTCAGGTTTCTCACTCCATGCCATGTTCCCCTCTCCATCATGCACTCCTCAGCACCTGCTCTGTGCCACAGCTGCTCTCTACCAGACCCTTCCATGTGCCACTTCAGCTCACCAGAACAGCAAACCAGGATGTCAGTAAACTGTGCTGTTCTCTTTCAGTGACCTGAACATTCAACAAGGACAAAACTCTACTGTCCACAACAGGGGCACAGGGAGATGGAGGAGTGAGACTCTTCCCCCTTTGGCCACCACTTCAGCTCAGCTGCCCATGGAACCACAGGCTAAAGCTTCTGCATGGCAAAATCATCTTAAAAGCTTCTGCCCATCCCACGCTACCTGTGTTTTAGAGGAACTACTTTTAAACATGGATCACAAGCCTGTTAAATTTTTGAGCCAATCCCCCAAAACAGCTGCATTTCTATGTAGACAGAAGTAAAAAAAACTTCTTTTACCTGTTTCGATATGAAAACAATGATTTCTTTGGAACTACAAGCACTGATCCCAACACCACAGGTGTTCCTACACCACCAACAGGTGCATCATGCACTCCATCAATCCCAGAAAATTGCCTTGTTCCTTTAGGTAGCAACTGTCTCAAGTCCATGCAAACATATCCTACTTTAAAAATGTTTTCTTTTTAAGACAGTAAGACAACATCAAAAATACAACTGAAGCTATTTTACTCAGTATTGAGCCTGAAAATCTGTGCCGGTATTTTTTTCCACAGACGTGTTTTGAAATTTCTTTAAATTTTAAGCTAGGGCACCATTTGTACAATTAAACAGGGATAGTGAAACATCAGTTAAAGACAGCAAAACCCCTGTCTGAGAGGTAAATACCACAAACAGTGGAGACTCTATCTGAGCGAGCCTGGGAGGGCACACAGCGGGGAGAGGGTGTGCACAGGGAAAACGAGGTTCTCAAGTTTTGATCACTCGTGATGAATCCTACTGCTCACAGAGCTCCCTCACTCCTGCGATTGCCAAAACCACATCACAGGTTTGGAAAACCTGCTGAAAACCACTTGAAAATCTTGCAGTAGCAACACCATGTAACAAGCCACCCTCAAAAAGCTCTGCCCTGGATGAAGGTGTCCCCTTCAGCTGACCTCTCATGAGGCAGCAGCCCCAACCTGTGCTGTAAGAAGGCATCTGGCGGCTCAGGAATCCAGGTGACAGGCCAGATCCAGCTAATGGCTTTGCTACCAGCTAAATCACACTGACACGGGAAATAATGCACAGAAGAAAAAAATATTATTGTAGCTTACATAAGTCTCTAAAGTACATCTTCCCTCTTCACCAGGGAGATTTGAAACTATTCAAAGTTGCAAGAGGCTTTTCAGCTAAAAGACTGTGTACAACATCAAAAAAACCATCCCAATCCAAGCCAGTATTATACCCATATACTTATAGGAAGGACTTGTATCTCTGTTCCAGTCATACTCTCCACCCAGTCAAGAGATGTGTCCTGGTTTAATGCTGTCAGGGTCAGTAAAAAACGTAGAAAGTCTCTAAGTTGTAGCCAAACCTGCCCCAGCCATGACAGTGAGAGAGACAGGTGATCCTTGCGATCTAACTGACCTTGTATCATAAAAGAGTTATGCACCAGAGGATGGGGGTGATTCCCTTACCTGCATCCCAGTTATACTGGGGATGGGACAGGGTAGGACACAGAGACCATCTGACCACCATAAAAAGGAAAGAGATATTTGGATTCTTAGTTTATCCCACCCTTGGTAATAAAAAATAGCAATATCCTTGAGAGTTCAGGATATTCTGAATTTTACCCATCCCACCCCAGCTCCAGCGTCTGCCCTTGCACCCCTGTGACCCCAGAGCTTAAGGGAACGCTGCAGTACAATCAGCTTCCAGCTGACTGAGCCCTGGTAGGGTCTGACGAGTTTATCAGCATAAATCCATCCAGTGACATAATTCCATGGTAAATTCTCTTACCAGGGCAGCAGCCCCAACACCATCAGTCCAGCACTTACTGTTAAAGAACTCCTCATAGTCGGTTTTCTCCACGCAGCACGTGTACATGCGCAGCGCTGCCACCTTGATCTTCTAAACAAAAAACAGACAACACGTGAAGCTTTCATCGCCAGAGCTGGTGAACACCACTGGTTTTCTCAAACACACTGTCATTCTCTGAAAACACTTCTTTTGAGAACCACCGTCACTTGAGATTTTTAGGAGCACATTAAAGTATTCTATCTGCCAGTAATGGCATGAGTAGAATTAATCTTGCCTTGAAGGAAAAAAAAAAATTATTGAATGTCTTCCTGAATATCCTTCCAAATCGAGTGTGTTATAACACTTGATATAATGACAGAAAATAAAAATTAAATGGCTTTCCTTACAGAGTCTCTGAAGATCCCAATTCACAACTCGTGATATATACCACTAAGAGTGTTTTGTGTAATTTTAAGTTTTAAATATTAAAGAAGTCACATACCAGACATGTCCTAAAAACAGCTTTATTTTTCCTAGAAAAATGAAACTTGGCTGACTACACAAGTGAGACAGGAATCCCAAATGATGAACAACATGAAGGATTCCCAGGTGCTTTGGCACTTCTCGTTTTGGTCCTGGCCCGCCACTGCACCCAAAACACCTCCAGTGCATCATCCAGAACACAGACACACGTGCTGAAGCTTCAAAGAGCACAGTAACTAATTGCAAAGATCTCAAAGAGAAGTGCCATTGGGTTTGGATTGCTTTGGTTTCGTTTTTTGTTTTTCCTAGTGACATATACCAGTGATCACCTCAGTGCTCACCACACTGCAGGGGTGAGCACCCTGCCTGCTAAATGGCAGCTCAAATCACCGAAGTAATTACTTGTGTCTCCTCCAATGAAAAGGAAAATAAAGAAGTTGCAACTGATTGCTGAGGAAACACAGCAGCCCATTATTTTTCTTATTCAGTAATCTCAGGCTTCTGTCAAAAATCAAACATACATCTAAACTTCTTGAAGTAAAATGATTTACATTGCTTACAGGAGTTCTGAAGGTTTCCCTTTTAAAGGAAACACTGCCTGGCCAGTGAGCAGAGATCTCCCTGGTGAGAGTCACCGCCCCAGAGCAGGCATTACCAGACATTAAAAACATATTGTAAAGAACAGTCCCCACAATCCAGCCTTTAAATAATGCAGGTAACAAAGGAGAAACTGATGAAATTTAATCATGGAAGTTTTAGGGTGTAGAAGAGGTGTTGGGGAAGGGCGAATAAAATGGAAAAAAGCAAAGGAATATTAAGAAACTTCCCCAAGATCTCCTAGAGAGCACCAGCAAGGCCAAAAATGAACTCAGGTCTCTTGGGCCCTAACCACAAAATAACTCTCTCCCTACCCAGGTTCCCCAGCCAAAAGCAGGCAGTAAAGAGCAGCAATTAAGGAGAACTCTGAAATCAACACATAGAGCTAACAAGAATCTTTATTACAACAATATGTACACAAGCACGTGGGAGAGAAACTACACTCTCCAAAGGTTTAGCATCACCTGATTAAAGCAACTGATTTTAAGCAAAATACCTAAACCTGTTCCATGTCATTTATCTTCGCTTTACACTTTCTGAGGAGCAGCATGCAATCAGCAGCAGTTTCGGATCAGCCTCCAAGGAGGTGCACTCAGCCTTGCAGCACCTCAAAACTTCTACTATTTTTAATCTTTTTATTCAAATAACTGGTTTTAATTCCAACGCAATCCAGGTCAGTCCTTCTTTCAAGCTGCCTTTTCCTCTCATTGTTTTGTACTCTTCCTTAGTTCGGAGAAAACAGATATGAATTTCATCCTTTTTCTTCTGCATAAGGAACCAAAAGGGTCTCTTACAGAGCTGCTCTCACACAGTCAATATTAACTTTTTTTTTTTAATGAAAGAGCAGCTTCTTTTTCTTCTTAAAAAAGAAAAAGAGGAAGAGAAGCACCTATCTGTGACTCTGCCTTAGTGAGCAGTGACTTGAACAGCAACCACTGACTGCCCAGCAGACCCTCCTGGTAAGGCTCTTACACTGTTCTTTGGTGCACAAATGAAGTGAAAAATCAGATATCTGAAGAAATCCAAGAAGGATTTAGACTCTACAAACCAAATACAGTGTTTTTGCATATATCAATTATGGCAATACGTAGATAATGGAGGTTCAAGATATGGATCATTAATTCCTTACATCAGAAAACAGGAATTTAAATTAAAACTTTTTCATTAAGTACTGCTCCTATCGTAAGAAAAAAATGTGGGATGTTTTTTGTCTGCTTTTTAGAACTATCAAACAACCAAAAGAATGATTAAATTACTGCTTTACCCATCTGCTGTACTTGAGTGGTCCTGTGAACCCCATTGCTTCTATGATCCTTGTGAAAGCACCCACTTTTTCTTCAGATGGCTGCAAGGAATCTTTTGCAGAAAGATGCTGTGAAATTGAAATGGCACATATTTCAGTTTCAGCAATTAAATCTGACACATTTTGGTTAGCAAAGCTACAAATTTAACAGAGAATTGAAGGGCTTTTTTGCTTGCTTTGTTCGACAAAATAAAAATGTTTAGGTCTCCTCTGAAAATATTCCACTGCTTTTCATATGTGATATTCCTCTGTTTATGAATACAAACATTGCATAACCATTGTGATAAAAACATCCCGTTGGAAGCTCACATTCAAAATCACAGAAAATTTACTGCTTTCCAAAATATGGCTCCTATCCTAGGCTCCCACACTCTTTCTAGGTGTCTTTAGTTGGGCTTAAGTCTTTTGCAGATAAAATGAGCCAGCAAATCACAGAAACAGAGTAAATAAAGATAATCTTTAACATTCCCTCATAGGTATTCTACAGCATTTATACATTATATAAATCTAATCATTTTATATACCAATCAGCTCCGTTTTAAAACCAATGAAGATACCTGAACCCACTACTCTTACCAAAAAGCTCCCCTGGATTGTTATTCCCCTCAGAGTTAATCTACAGAGTACTGGCAGAAAATCCAGACCAGCAAAGTGCTAAGTCAGCAGTGATCTGCATTGTCTGCAAACATGAGGATAAACATGAAGATTCTCTTCCAGACTCACTACACACCTTAAACACCCCTGGGCTGATGCTGTGGCTCAAACCCAGTGAGAAGCTGGGATAAGGGAGAGAATTGGGAGGGTAAAAGTGAGAACATTCACGGGTTGAGATAAGGGCAGTTTAACGAGTAAAACAAAAGCCACAGGCACAAGCAAAGCAAAAGGAGGAATTCATTCCCCACCTCCCCAGGGCAGGCAGCTGCTCAGCCATGCCCAGGGTAGCTGGGCTCCATCAGAGTAACACCACACCAATTTTGCCCCTTTCCTCCTTCTTCCCAAGCTTTATACGTGAGAACGGTGCTGGGTGGTCTGGAATGTCCTTTGGGTCAGCTGGGATCAGCTCTCCCCCGCTGCAACTCCTGGTGCACCCCCAGCCACTCCACTGGTGGGGTGAGGAGCAGGAAAGGCCTCGACCTTGTGTCAGCCCTGCTCAGTAACTAAAACATGCCTGAGTTACCAGGGCTGTGTCCAGCACAAATCCAAATCACAGCCCCTACCAGCCACTGGGAAGAAAATTTACTCTGCCCCAGCCCAAAGCAGCACAGCTGGTAAGAAAACTTCATGGCACTCTGCCTCTAAGCACGCTGGCAGCAGCCAGCAGCCAGCTGTAATCACCACCGGTACTCCAGCAAGTAATATCCATTAATTAACTATGCAGTATAGACTTTCTTGCTATCAACAAAGTACTTTTAACCCATCTATTGCACACGAATCTCCTACCTATACTTGAGGATGTTATGAATGAATACGTGAAATTCGTGCTCAAATATGTAATATCGGAATACATATTAAAGTTCAGCTATAACCAATTTTAAAAACA
>VYZT01062702.1:0-12726 GCA_013400735.1 Pomatostomus ruficeps | reverse complement strand
TATCTGACCCAAGGTGCTGGATAAATATTGTTCCGCAGAACATCAGGCAGTTTTGCGGTCCCCAAAAAGCGTTACACAGGACCAAGGTTTGTATTTGAATGTACAAGTATGAAGCAAGTAGACCTTTATGTTTAAATGACAGATAAATATAATCATGAATTGATCTTAAAATGTCTTCTTCCATGATGAAAATAATACATCTCAAGCTGCATGACAAGGGTTTCTCAACAGACAAGAGGAGACACTGGAAATGCTTCTTTTTCTAATGGATGTTTCTGTTGTTCCTAATAAAATTTAGCAGCATTGTAAAATTTTCAGTTAAGATTTAATTTTACCTGGGCTTTTTTGCTTTTTGGTTTGTTTGTTTTTAATATCCATTTTGGAGGTCTCCACTATGGCATCTTAAATCACCTTCTGGAGAACCCTGGGAATATCATGGAGCTTTCAGAAGTCACCATGCAGTTTTTGAAAGAAAAACTGATAATTTTATCAGAAGAGATCCATGTCAAAATGACTCATAAAATTTACAGATACCTGACTCCAAGTATCAAAAATAAGCCTTGAAGCCTCAAATTATTTCTTCTTTTGGTATATATGCTGATGCTTGTGATACTAAATATAATTTTCTTACTATTATTTTATCATTATTTTCCGTATTACCTTCTTACTAATCCAAATAAAACTGCCATTTTTAAAAAAATTTCTGTTAATTTTGTTAGTGAAACTGTATCTAGGGAAAGAACTACATTAAGAAAGCCATTTGTATAGTTTTATCCTGAAAGGATTGCTGGTGAGAGAAATACCTTCAGACCAGGCCCTTCTTTTCCTTTTAATGTTTAATATGTGTAAAAATAAATTCAAGCTGATTAAGAGCTATGAAAAGGCAGGCCTAAAGAGGAAGGAGAATAAGCAGTAGAAAATGTCCTTGTACCACACCACCAGTGGAGACAAGTCTGAGTCCATATTCCATATAGTCTTCCCTCACATCAAAAATCCTGTCCATGATGACCTACAGACTTTCTCACAAAACAGCCCCAATGCTGACCATGTCTAATGAGACCCTTTTAGGGAGAGTACACTTCAGAGTGGAAGAGCACTGGGTCAAATAAGGCTAACAAACACCTCATCACATCACTCTTCACACAGGCACACGGCTCATCTTACACCTGGGCCTCTCCATTGCATGAACTAGATGACGCGCTTCCACCATGTGACAACATCCTCTTCCCTAACAGCCATATTCCCCTTATATAGTCCAGCGTAGGAGCCATTTCAGCTGACCAAGAGCACACTCCTGCAGGTATGTCTCAGCAATGGGCTGTGAGTGCATTCATCTGCCCCGTGGCAGGGACAGCAGGAACTGTGTTTACGTGATGGCCCTGTGGCGACTGTCGAGGTAGCTGCGAGAGGACTCTTGGGAAGCTGAGTTGTAGGGAACAGGCTATCTAATATTTCAGCCAGTGGGGTCTTCTCCTAGTCTGAAGAACTCTTGAGAAAGCTCCAGATGAATGGTTTTCATGAAGACTGGAAGTAGTACACGTGCAACAGGCTGTCTGCTCCTTTCCTAAGCAAAGGCGGGTTTTATGCTGTTTTTGTGGTGGTGTTGTTTTGTTCCTTTTTTTTTATGGGACAAAGGTGCAGGAAGGATGACAATGTAAGGAGGGAATTGCCAGGAACTCCCTTAAATTGTGGTTTCTGGTATCCAATAGACCTTTAGTAGTATTAACCCACATGAAACCATTCACCTGCTTCTGCTAGAACAGGCACACGATGTTATGTCATTAATAGCTATTTAGCATTCACAGAATGCATTGCTTTGATTGTGCCAGAACAGTTGTCCCACTTAAGTGATTACATTGTTGCTAATGTACTATAACATCATCATCAGCAAGTGAAACAAAACCAATATTTACCTAAAAGTAAAATGTCCTTATATGCCATGGACCGTTTTGCTGCTCCAAGCAACAGGTGCTCCCCAGCATGTGCTCTTAGCAGGGCAACCTCATGAAAAAAACAGCAGACTTGTTAGATGATAAAGCAGTAAGTTTCAACAAGAGCAAAAGAAAGGAGGATACATATTAGTGTGTGCTAGGTACATGTTTAAGACTGTTATGATTCCAATGTAAAATGCAAAGTGAATGTAAAAATCTTAACACCATAAAAACAGCACTCTCCAATTAAATTGTCATTCTCTGCCACTTCTAGCATTCTGTCTAGATTTTAAACATCAGGCTGTGCAAAATACTTCTCAATAAATACACTACCTACATTTATTTCCTAGTGCGTATTCCCTTGACAAAGTTTTCTCCGGCACTTTAAGCTGACACTAAAGACTCCAGTGGGCTGGAATGAACTGTTACAGTAAATTTGGTTCTATCACTGTTTCATTTTTCTCTTGAACAAAAATTTATGTGGCACTTAAAAGAGCTTTTTCCCAGCAAAGCCAGATATGGTAAAACAGCCACTCTTGTCCACAAAGAGGAATCCCAGTTTGTACTAGGAAGGCACTTGTGTTTATTAGTTTACTCTTTGTCATCTATTTGCTTCCCTCTGGTTCTAATGTCTGCTTGAAACTTCAGCAATGGCCTTTATTTCCTCAAGAAACTCATTTCTTGACAAGTAATTCTAATCCAAGCCAATCACTTTAGGAGTGATATAAAGGTACACAGCACCTGGGTAATACTTATCTGTCAAGACTTTTCAGGTTCTCAGTAGAGTTAACTTAGCTGTTCTGGCCTCCTCTATGGTTTATAAGTCAGGCTGACTCCCAGATCAGGAATCATTTTTTCAAAATCAGATGGCTTATTTTATAACTGAATGCACAATGCCCCGTAGAAACTGGCTATCACAAAGGAAAACGTGGCATTTGTTTTATCTCTCAACATCTTTGTCCCTACTTTTCTAAAGTACTTAAGGTTTCAGAGTATTTCCCAACATGTACTCTTCAAGCACAGCAGGGGTGTCTTCAGCCTACCATTCTAAGCTGGTATTTTATTTTTTTAAATGCAGACAGGAACATTTTAAGGACATTTGATACCTTCTCTTTTCCTTCATACCATCTTAACAATAAAAACAGCAATATTTTTTTGTTTGCTTTTGTTGCCTTTGTGTAGCCAATGCATTTGAAATTCTCTTTCACATGAACAGAGTTTTAACTTATTCCAATATGTTGAGCTTGTGCACATATGTGCTCTGTGAGTCTGCAAAGATATCATTAAACTCTTGTTTTGGGGAGTCTCCTGTGGCCTGAAATACATCCATATTCCTGAAGGATCTAAGAGGGAATGACTCAGTTGAAAACCAAGGATGATGTAATACTTGCAGGTTTTTGTTAAAACCTGAGAGATTGAAGAAGCAAAAATTATTTACACAATTCCAAATCACAGAGTGACTTTCAAGATGAATCAGATTTTGGTGTGGAATCAAGAGATCCCAAACAATTAATTAACCTCCTGCTGAGGCTGCTTGTCAGAGAACTGCTCACCACAATGTGAAGATACTGGTTCTGGGTTTGCTAGCACAACCTACTCTGAAAGCTGGTGATATATTAGGATATACTAGAGATGTAATAATAGATCAGACTTCTGTCATAAAAACCCTTATGAATTTTCAAGGTTTGATGCTTTTTTCCCTCACATTTATTATATACAATATAATTTTAGTACATTGTATTGTATGAAAGATTATTTGCTATGGGCTGATATCAGTATGTTTGAAATTTGTTTGAGATTCTAATGGATTTTGGTTTTTTCAAGTAGAGAAGACCTGCTTCAAATTAAATAACATGCTGTCTTAAACCATATTATAAGGAAAGATGAACATGAAATAAATACTTTTCAAGTTCAGAAAAAAGTTCTGGTTCCAAAAGACTATTTCAAAACTTAAAAAAAAAAATATTAAGAGGGTGAGTCTAGTACCCAGCTCTATTTGTTTGGACAAAAAAGAATGAGTGCTTCATCATGACGTTTAAATATCACAGGAGTAACAGAGCAGTAATTAGAGTTTTCTCTTTGGTCTCCTCTTATACCTGGTCATCGAGTGGTAGTTCACAGAAGCCTGGAATATATTTAGCCCATTCCACCAGGACCAAAAGTTGTTGCTTCATAGATTCACAGACATCACTAACACCAGCAATTTTCTTAACATTTATATCAGTGCTAGCACCAGGACTGGAGATTGAGATCTGGCCATAATGAGAGAAAAAATGAACAATGTTAAATTTCATGTAATTTTATTTTCACTGGTTAACAGCATATTTAAGAAAAAATCACAGCAGTAATCACAGATACTCTTGAGAAATTCCTTGACTGTATGGACCATTACCCTGCATGTAAATCATAACTTTTATTTCTCATTATTACCAGTGTGCATTGCAGTATGCTAAAATGTTAATTAATTATATCATGATACCATATCTTCTCATTCCAAAATACTATTTTTAAATATACTAGAGATCTTTTCATTTGTAGAAGGGAGGTGTTTTGGGGTTTTTTTTCCCTTTAAAATGGTTGACATTTACTTCATTTCAGAAAAAAGGGAGAGCTCATAGTGGCATGCAGTAATATTAAGGAATAGAGATATTAAGAGACGGAGAGTGATAAAGGGGTAGCATGTTCTTCTGGTGAAAAGATAAGTATCATTAACTTTAGAAGGTAAAATGGGGGGGGTTTAGTGCCTGGAGGAGAATAGTTTGTAATGATGAAGCAGTGGTATAGGCAGAGGCCTGAGATATTTCAGAGGAAATGTAAAGGATATGAGTGTGCATTAGACCACCTGCAGTGAACAGTGTTCTGTGAAATAGCAAGAGAGCAATATCTTTCTGGGCCTGAAGCTGGGGCACTTCTACTGAGCCAAATCCTGAAATTCTTAATGACTTTTCAAGGAAAGGAACAAAACTAGGCTTTCTCTTAAGCCAGGCAGGAAAGCCAACTTAAGATAAAGCCAAACCTGAGAAGGTAAGGTCAGTTTGCAGTTGCTATCATACTAGGGAAGAAGAAGAAAACAGAAGGAGAAAAGGGGGAAAAAAAGACAAAAGGAAACTAAATGAAAAAAAAAGAAAAAAGAAGAAGAAAAGAAGGAGAAGGAAGGAAAAAGAAAAAGAAGAAGGAAAGAAAAAGAAGAAGAAAAAGGAAAAGGAAAAGGAAAAGGAAAAGGAAAAGGAAAAGGAAAAGGAAAAGGAAAAGGAAAAGGAAAAGGAAAAGGAAAAGGAAAAGGAAAAGGAAAAGGAAAAGATCACTGTACAAGGCCTATGCAACTGACTTTTTATGTAGCATGATTATCTTCCTCAGGAAAAAAAATTAATTGTTTGGTCTTCCAATACCACATTCCTACACTTTTCAGGATGGTGGAAGCTACATAGGTTGACTTCTACCGATGCTCCTTCATTCATACATCCATGTTAAACCCCACAGTGGGATCTGTGGTGAAATCCCTCATCCCTGGGTAGTCAAAAAGAGTTGCACTTCTGAACTAAAGCTGTGTTTCCTACATAATTCAGTAGTGTAAAACACTGAAAACAGCTTAGATATTAATGTCAGTTAACCAGTTGAACATTAGTTCTCAGGGAAATATAGCAGCTAGGCAGGTGAAAAATTCCTCAGTAGGAAAAAGGTTAGAGGTATTGCCTCTTTGTAGACAGAGAATGTGTGAAATCCATGCTATAATCATGAATCCATTCCTGGCATCTCCTCTACAAAAACTAGGTTGAAAATACTGAATATCACTCAGGTGAGAGCTACCAGAGTGATTCAGTTGAGAAAACCTTCAGTACAGAAGGAGAGTAAAGAAATTCAATACATTTCATTTTTTTTTTCCAGAAGAGCAAAGGGAGTCTTGATCATGATTCAAAAGTACAAAGAGGAGATTTCTGATAGTAGGTCACACTCTGATCTACCTGAAAATTATACTAACCATGCACCAACTAGAAGATAATAAAGGAAGGTAAAGAAGAGGTAGATTGTTTAACTGTTAGACATACTGACTCATTAAGTTAATACATTGTCCTTCCCTTCATATATTTTAATCAAAGCTGTGCATTTTTATAAATTACATCTTACATTACAAACTACAGTCTCCATGTTGAAATTACTTGGTGAACTTCTGCTGGGGATTCATGGGATGACTCCCATGGAGTTCATTATGAACACCTAGGATTGCATCTCTTGACAAGGATATGAAGCTATAAACTTTTCAATTTCTATTTCTCTAATTGTTTTAACCTGCCTCTCATTTATGGGGTGCAACACAGGAGTCACTGACTTGATAGAATCATAGACTAGCACAGGTTAGAAGGGACCTTGAAAGATCATCTAATCCAACTTTTTGTGGTAAAGAAATCCTAGATGACATTATCTAGCACCCTGTCCAATTGCATCTTGAAAATATTCAGCGATGAGGACTTCACCACATCCCTGTAAAGATTGCTCCAGCAATTGCCGGTTCTCACTGTAAAAAATTTCTTTCTTCTATTGAGATAAAATCTTTTCCAGTGTAACTTGCACCCATTAATGACTTGATGAACATGACAATATAATACTTTATCCCAATTGTTCTGAAAACCTTCAGGGACAGATGCCTTTACTCATAGGAGAGGCCAGCATGCCCTCTTCATATTTTCATAATCCTGAAAGCCTCTACCAGGTCTGTAGGAGAAAAATTGTACTCCCCCTGTAAGGGATCTTAAGGAACAAAATTAACTAATTTTCCCTATTTAATACGAACATTTCAAAAGGGATGAATGCCACTTTCTTCTTCATTTCACAGCTGAAGTACTTGAATAATGATTTGGGACACTACCACCTCCTCTAAGTCTCTTCTCAGGACTAAACTCATCTTACAGACCTATTCAATTGAGGGAAAAACAAGTACTTTTAAGACTTTGCATTTCCATCATGTTAATGCAGTCTCTTGAACTTTGAGGCCAGGATTGTATCTTCATATATGCTTGAAATACTGGAAGCAATTCTGTTCTACTAAAACATACCAAATAGTAGGTGCAATAAATTTGTGTATACAATGGTGATGTTTTAGGGCGAGAACCTACTGTTTGGAAAGAACTTTGTGCTATAAGCAGTTGAGGATGTGATTCTGTTCAAAACAGTTCTTATTCCTGAATTGCATATACCAGTTGGAAATGATTAAGGAGTATTATAAAAAAGCACAATAAGCAAGTTCAAAAATTACTAAGGAGATAAAAATAGCTATATTTTTCATACTGTATAGGTATAAAAGATAGGAAGGTACATTATATTCATCTAGTCTGCCTGGACATGCAATATGTGCCAAAGACTATCCACCAGTAATTCCTGCATCAATTCTTTACAGAGAGTTCCAGCCTAAGAGAGATGCTGATAAAGGATGAGATTACAAAACATTTGGGGATGTATAAATCAGTCAGCATGAAATCATAAAGGTGGCAGTTAAATTCTAAGCAAGTTAGTAAGAGGTGCAAGAATGCAGAATCAATGACCATGATTTATCTGCGGTGAAGAAAAGGACTGGAGACTGTTCCATTCAGCAATTGATTGGACAGGAAAAAAAAAAGAAAAAGAGCAAATGAAGTTCAGATGAGACAAAATTTAAAAGCGAGATGTGAATAGCAGTTGGAACACTTCTGTTTGCCTTACTTATAATGTCTAAGGATATTAAAAATAGGATTTTCATAAGAATGCAAGGAAATTAGTGTCCACACCCCTTTGAATGTAAAGGCTTTGGACAAATTTTTCCCTATGTTTCATGGAAAAGCCAGCTTCAAGGATAGATAGACGCCACCAGCTGCCTAAGACAGCAACTGATTTAAAAGCAGTAAGAACCATAAACCTTTATTAAGAAAGGTGCCTAAGACATATTGTCCTGGACAAAGTAGAATTTTTTTATTGACTTTGCTGCAAGAATGTATTCTATTACTGCTTCTTTCATTGAGAAGAGGAAGCTGTGTGCAGTTTGGAAGTAGAAAAAAGTAATCTCAATAATTAAATTCAATACAATAAGAAACTGCAGAGCATTTAATTTTAGTAAAAGTGGTCTTAAAGTCACTAAATAATTTTGTGATAGATCTCAGTACCTGACGGGAGAGTGTCTCAGCTTGTGACAATGTGCTAATAGAGGGACTGTTGCAGCCATCAAAAGTGTTTCTTCTTGTACTTATCCTGTCCCGTTCATTTTGTACAGCTGCAAAAGAATAATCATCTCATTTATTGACTTGTAAACACTGACACACAGTATAATTTCAGAACTTTACTAGATTTCAGAAGATAACTGTAAGAACTGAAAGGTATTACATTCAAAGAAGATGATCTTTTAGCTCTGAGTGATGAGGAAGGATGGTAATACATGTTTATGGTCTCTATTGGTACACTACTTGCCTGTAGAAAGCACATATAACTAATTGTAGATAGATACTGAATCAGCAGCACTTTTGTCACTGGCTTAATTACAGTAAAACCTTTTTCCTCCTTTGAACTTGAACACATGGTCTCAATTTCAACCAATTTAATAAGTCAAGCTTTATGATAACAGCAGAAATGGACATCTCCAGACTACTTATGTTCTGCTGTGGGAAACAATGAAACAGGAATGAATCATGAATTTAATCCACTAGTAAGATAATTTTGAAACTCAAATCTCATGCTCCTCCTCATTGACGTTGCTTTCCTACCTAGCCAGTTTATGGAACATTAACTAAGCTGAAGGGAAAAAAAACCCAAAACCCCAAAAAACAATGCACCAAAAAAGTTTTAGGACAGTAAATTCAGTAAGTTTTGTCTCATGGGGTCCAAAAAAGGGCATTTGAAAGAGCTTTGGATAAGGAATCCATAATCAGCACATGCAATGCTTATGAAGCAACAAGGCACACTTTTGAACCAAAGAAAGAAGAAAAAAATAAAAACTATCAATCAGATCTTTCTAAAACCTAGACCATGTCCAGGATTAGGCCAAAGAAAATAAAAAGGGAAGAAAAAAGAATTGTGCCAATCAAAACATTTTTATTACACAAGCAGTCTTATTGTCTTTTAAGAGCAGCAGCTTTATTTCCAAAGATACATTTGGAATTTTTGGGAAGCAATCTGCATTACAAAATTTAGAAGTAGCACAAGAAGCATCAATAAAAAAAGAAAATATTCTCTGCACTGGGTAGATTCAGGGTTTATCTGAACAATGCACACAGCTTATTCCAGAGGTGTACTAACTTTTTGCAAGGACACTCACTGATGGGCCTTTTTTTAAGGTCACAGGAAGAAAACTTTTGTGATGATAAACAATATACAGTATGTTGTAGATAGGAAAGAGAAAACATAACCTTTTGTAAAAGAATGCTGAAACAAACATCCACTGAATTTCAGCAGTTTAAGTGCTACATAGATAATTAAAATAATTACGCACTGGTTAGTATTACAAAAATAGTAAAGTATTCTGACAATACTCCACTAGTGAAAGTCACTGGTGGAGCACACTGAAAACCATAGGTGGATGTTTTAATTTTCTTCTACATATACATAACTTTGGATTATTAGACTAGACTATCTGGCTAAGGCTTTTTTGTCAATTCAGGCTAAAATAGCCTTAAATGCAGGCTCCATGAGGAGGGTGGTATATTTGCTCAAAGAGGACTTGTAAAGCTTTTGCCAGCTGAAGCCTTTCTTATCTTTGTCCTGAAGAAAGGAACAAGATTTGCTAGAAACAATGTGAGAAACTATCATAGACTCTATGCTACACTTATACTATGACACACGCCCTGACTATGTAGAGAGGTATATAACAAAACAAAAACAGTCTTGAAAGTTTTAGATGCAGTGGAATCAGAGTATGGCAGAGTGGTCTTAAGTAGGTTAAAAGTTTTGTGCCATGCACTAGGCTGCATTAGTGTCTTGAGGGAAATGAGCATTTCTCTGTTTTGGGCTCCCCAGCACGTGAAAGATGCTGGAAAACTAGGCAATGTCCAGCAGAGGGCTATGGAGACGTAATCCACAAGATGCACAAGGTGAAGCAAAGACAGGAATCTTAGCTTATGTGGAAAATAGAGGCCCAACATGGACGTGAGGGTGCTCATTTTTGTCGCATACAGAAAATGGAGACAGATTCTTCTCAGATGCATAATGAAAAGACCCAATGGACACTGACCTAATTGCAGTAAGACATACTCCAACTAGTTATAAGGAAAAAACCCTTCCCAATGAGGGTGGTCAAGTACTGGAAGAGCTTGCCAAGTGAGAGGTTGTTGAATCTCCCCTCTCAGGGGCTGGGTAAATCTGTCTGGACAGGGTCCCAAGCAACCTGACTGAACCTAGATGTCAGCCTTGGTGGGGGCTGAACTAGATGAATTCCAGATGTCCCCTCTGAGATAATCTATTCTTTAATTCCAGGTTTTGAAAATCTGTAAAGCTCTGCTCTTTGAAAAACTTTTAGGACTGCTGTTTATACACAGTTCTTCCCCTTTCTTCACATCAGATTGATAACATATATACAATATGTTACTGATTTAATGGCTCAAATTCCAAAAATGTGTTAAAGGAGATCCACAAGAATTAGCAAACCTATTTCATACCCTCTGTGACACTGTTGAGAATAATCCCATTCAGCTTTAAGCTTTAATTTTATTTCATACCAATAACTTGATCACTAGTAAAGCACTACTACAGTACAGATACTTTACTTAAACAAAAAGCTTCCTTTGTACAGACTAAAAGAATGATAGCCACATTGCAAAAGAACTGAGCATTCACATTTCAGACTGGCCTGCAAGCAGATGCACCATGCTCCAAAGAAAAAAGGTAGCAAAATTTGTGACAAACCACTTTTGAGTGTGTATTTGAAACGGGTAAGGAAATCTTTTGCCTCTACATCATACTTGTCCTTGAAACAACAGCCCCAACAAAAAAGACACCTCTAATATTTGCACTGGCCTTCTTTCCCTATTGCTCTGCTCCTGTGGTCATCTGGTCCTTCCGCTTTGACAGAAGAATCACTGTGACACGTTTCTCATATCTGTCAGATGCATAAGTAACAATTTTCCTATATTAAACTAAGGAAATTAGATTTTCTTTTTATTAATGTGGACACTCCACTGACAGCTACCACTACCCCTCTCACTACTTTTTCACTCACTTTCACAGTCCTTTCTCTGGCTTAAATTCTTCGTACATTAGAATTTAAGGGAAGAACCAGTGAACTGGCACTTATGGTATTAAAAAAGAAAGCCAGATAGATATTTTATTACTCAGATTTGGTAAACATTTTAAATACAATCCCATGGTTTGAAATATTCCAGCATATGGCTCAATATGTAAAAATCAATGAATTTTGGTGCCAGAATTCATGAATTAAACAGTTGTAAATTCACTTTAAATCCATGGAGTTGCTAATGTTCCAACTGCTAGAACTGCTTACCCACTTAAAAGTTAGAAGACACATATTTCACCTCAATATAAAAGCACTTCCCCATTATGAAGGCATTGTAGTAGACTTTCCATTGGTTTATTCTGTTGAAGTTTTTTAGAAATCTCATAATATTTCAAAGCTAATTCAGATTTTTTCTCTGTGTATATCAAATAATAAAAGACTCCATTACCTTCCTTTTTCATTCCTGCTCGAAAGCACTTTTTTAAACGACAATATCTGCATTGATTCCTTTTGTCCTTGTCAACAATACATTGTCGGTTGAATCTATCAGAGACAAGAAAAGGTAAATGTATAAAGCATTAATAAAGCAGCACTCTGATTACAAAGAAAAAACCAACTAATCTGTCCTGTCAGAATAATGTCTATAACCACACACTCTCTTACTCAGTTGCATTGATTACTCTTCTTTATTAATCAGTTTTGAGAGGTATTTCATACCTGCTCATTTTCAGGAATATATGTGTGTGTGTAAACACATGTATGCATTGGAATAGGCAAGTGTGAAAAATTTTGTAGTTATGTACATCATGTACACCTCAACTGATTTGTGAGGTATGTCAGCAACAGCCTGCATCAAATGGCAGCAGAGGAAAAAAAAAAAAAGAAGAAAAGCTGCAAATACAAAAAGGAAAGGACAATCATAGAAAAAGCCAAATGTTCCTGGCATGAAGGAGACCCTTAGCTGCAAAACCATTACCCTTGTCTGGCAGTGCCTACTCCTTCCAGGAGATAACAATGAACAAGCTGCATGTTTTAGCACTACAGGTGGCAACCTAAACAGGAAATGAGAGGAACCAACACAATGAAATAAAAACTTGAGAAAATGCATGGAGCATGACATTGCAAGGCAGCTTACCCAGGCTCTTATACACATCTACAGGTGTGCCTGTGGGAAATGCTTATGAGCCATTTGCCTGCTCTCCCTGTCTAGGTCTGCCTTTTTTCTTTGCATGTGTTTGTTAGATAAACAGACCTAACTTTTGCAGAGCTCTTTCTGAAATCACTTATGTCAGCTCCTGACACACCACTTTAGGGGCATGTCTATGCTATGTCACTGTGCTATGTCTGTAAGGGAGAGGATTTCTTATAAAAGCATTATGCAACCAAGGAAGAGTGTAGGAAACATTTCCAGTAACAAGCCATTCTTATAAAAGTTTTCTTGTCACCCCATACTATGGCACAGGGGGACAGAGAATGGGGACTACAGTCAGTTCACCACACGTTGTCTCTGCTGCTGCTTCCTCCTCAAGGGGAGGTCTCCTCACAGTCTTCAACTGCTCCATTGTCAGACCCTTCCCAACAGAGACAGTTCTCCATTAACTGCTCCAG